>JAXDDX010000006.1:7500-40000 GCA_034670405.1 Hoplostethus atlanticus | reverse complement strand
TATCTGTCTATCTGTCTATCTATCTATCTATCTATCTATCTATCTGTCTATCTATCTATCTATCTATCTATCTATCTATCTATCTGTCTATCTATCTATCTATCTATCTATCTGTCTATCTCTCTATCTATCTGTCTATCTCTCTCTCTATCTATCTATCTGTCTATCTATCTATCTATCTATCTATCTGTCTATCTCTCTATCTATCTGTCTATCTCTCTCTCTATCTATCTATCTGTCTATCTCTCTCTCTATCTATTCCCACCTTGTCGTTGTCATTCCTTCATCCTCATCCGACAATCGTTACGCCCTCATGTGATATTAATGGGTCTCATTAGCAATATCTCCGCGTGATGGAACACGGATCAATGTTGAAATTCAGAGTTGGAGCATATTGAATAAATGTAACATGCCATTTTTTTTTGAACGGCTAGACGTTGTTTAATACGCAGCCGAAATGCTTTCTCATTGAATGTATCGAAAAACGCTTCAGCTGTGAATGTAAATGTATTAGCGCAGCAGCTTGACGAGCGGGGAGTAATATTCTCGGAGCGCTGTTCGATGACATGACAGTGAACGGCGCTGGTCTTTTTCCTTCTGTTTGTTTACGTGTCACGCCGATCATGACGCCGGCAGTGCAGTCGGATACGGAGCTCACAGTCCGAACGGTACCATGAGGCGTAGCCACCGCGCTATCAGTCACTGCTAGGGAAACACACTCTCTTCCCGATAGTGTCGGCGGCAGCAGCGATGATCATTTCAACACTCAACGCTCAGATTCATAGCGTATATATGTTTCTGTTCTGCTGCTGATTGTGGATGTTATGAATCTGATATGGATGGAAATTGCTGTTATGAAGTCACTTTGCATTGACGCCTTAGAAAAATCAACTTTTTTTCCCCCTCCCGCCGTCTCTCCATCTCATTTTCTTGATGCCTCTTCGATTGCAGCTTTTTCCAATTCCATCTTTTTTCCCTTTTCATTCCTCGCACCCCCCCCCCCCCCCCCCTCCTCAATGTTGTCTGCATTCCCTCTTATCTCGTCTGTTTCTTCTTGCATCCTTTCCCTTCTTTCCTCTTCAACCATTCTCCAACTCTTTGACCCCTCAGCATCTCATCTATCCTCTCCGCTCTTCCCATTCACGACCCCTAGCGATTAAAGGAAAAAACCGACAGGCGGATACTCTTCCGTGTAATACATCATACGTTTGTGATGTTCAGAGCGTTCCAGGAGTTATTTAGTGAAGTGGTGTAATTTACTTTTTTGATGTGCCCACTTTCCCTCGACCTGCCTCGTCTACTTCTACTTCAGTCAGTGATTTCCTACGTTTCCCAGAATTAATTTTGACGGCTCCCGGGGGGGCTTCTCTGTGCTGTATATGTGTTGGTGGTCGAGAAAAAAGTGAGAGTGGAGAGAAACCGATGCCGCAGTGTGCCCAGTGGTTCAAATTACCAAAAAAAACACGGGTCACGTCTTCTGTTACGCCGCCAAACACAAAATTGGACCCCGAAATGCAACTTTTGTCGCCAGTAGCTTTTTTTTAAACAGTGTTAAAGTGGATTTTTCCTTTAATGCCAGTGTGCACCACCCGCCGGGCCACTCCCTCACTTATAATTGAATCTCTCCGTGTCACATGTCAAGTCGCACATGCACGTGCGCGTGTGATGTCTGCACGCCATAGCCAGAAGACAAAATGCCCTGTTTCTGCGATTGAGGGGTCTAGGTGCCCGCTGTCTCTAGTCACAGCATGGGCTCCACTGCGCTAGACCGCCATTTGTGAATAACTGATGTGAGGAACTGAAAAGCACTGACTTGGCGTTGCACTGGCAACCGCTTGATAAAAAGGGACAAACAGAATACTGATTTCCAAAAATGTCAACGGGGCACAATCAATGGAACAACGTCGGTTCTTGATGTCGAGTACAGCCAAAGGATGTTATTAAGATAAAAAACAGAGGGCAAGGATGGATATGTGTACAGATGCGGTTAGACAAATTGAGACTGACTTTGAGGATGGCTGGGATTTGAAAGGGGGGCGGGGGGGTAAAGCTAAAGATGAGAAGGGGCAGAGTTGAGGAAATAAGAGAGATAAAGAAAGAGGAATGCACCAAGAGTCGATGATCAGTAGTTAAGAAGAAACTCCAAAAGCTACAGCCAAGGATACAAAGATACGGCCTTGAATTATTGATGATACCAAGTCAACTTTCAAAAATGTGTGTGTGTGTGTGTGTGTGTGTGTGTGTGTGTGTACTCATGCGGAGGCCACATGCTCTCCTCTGAGGGCTGCAAATGGGAGAAATACTCCACATCAATAAATCAGATGATACCATTCTCCACTGCGGTACACTTAGATCGCTGCGCCAAGAATGAGAGAGGAGGCAGAGCACCCCGAGAAGAGACCGTGATGGGAGAGAGAGAGAGAGAGAGAGAGAGAGAGAGGGAAGCAAGAGAGAGATGAGAGAGGTGTCATGATTCCCCATTGTAATCCTCCCAAAACAGAAACACACTACCCAGGGATATCGTTAAGTTCGGTAGCCTGTGAGCTATTCTGCTCTGAGTGTTCCACCAGAACAACAACAAAACTTTACCAGAAGATGCTTGTGGTCTATTCGTGGAAGGCAGTTGTCAGGAGGTTTCCCTGCACAGCGAGCATACTCCAATTCTACTGGCTCAACCAATACAATCTTAATTGGTAGTGCGGCTACTTTTGGATTTTCTCATCCTTCAAATATTTAACGAAATACTTTCCATCGTGCAGACGGGGATACATTCAATTCCCTACAATTACTGTCACGCCGCCATTAGCGTCACTAGCATTAGCATTTTTCGGCGAACACTGTGTCGCCGTGCCGCATCGAAGAACGACGAAGGAGAAACTGGTTGAGAGAGGGATATACATATTTAGCCCTCCTCGGTGATAACATTAATGTCGAGGTAGAAGGGGGGGGGGGGAAGACATCAAAGCTAATGAATATTTATGGATGCCCACAGTAAAGTGCTGTTTTAGAGTGAAGTTGGACAGAATGGCCTCGTGAAGACGGCACTTTAGGGCCTGCTCCTGCACAGACTGCCAGCCTCTGAATATTCAGTGTTCATTGTCCCCAAAACAATTTGCTTAACGCTTTTGACTCTTCTCATCCGTGTGATGCGCCTATGCTTTTTTGCCTATGCATGGGTAGGCCTCGCTTGAATGTAGCTGTAGGTAAGCGACAAACGTTCATTCTCCAATTGACTTTTATTTGTGCGATATTAGGAGAAAATACAAAATAAAATGTATTTGTTTCGTTTTAAGTTGTTTCGGCTCAATTCCGGCAGGTTGCATGCACACCGGATTCAACTTTCCGGTGACACGTTGTTAGCGGGACATGTGTCATCGGCTGCAGTGCAGCCCCGCATGGTGTGCCGTATTTGGTTGTCAGTATTGCGAGGCGTATTCAAGTGGCAGACTCCATAACCCCATCGTATGCGAGGCAGCATGATGTCCCTGAGCATATTTCACAACATGCTACATTAGTCTTCCCTCAGCCTGACTGTGCCATGCATTTGTCAAAGTGTCACTGCAGCAAGATCCGGCACAGTGTTTGAAAGCCCTTGTTGTCACACGCAACATGTGAAAAACCGTCAGGTGAGGATACTGTGTAGGAAAACCCAGTCCAAAAAAACATTGACAAAAGAGGAAGATAAAAGCAACCAGGAGAAACTCAAGAAACTATCAGAAACCAGAACAAAATACATTTCCAGGTCAGGAGAGGGGGGTGTTGCCATGGTTACTGTCTCACTCTCCTCAGCAGCTCTTCCCTAAGTAAACATTGCCTGATGAGTGAAGGGAGCTGCAGTGTTCCTCTGTGGTGCGGTGTGGTGTGGTCTGGTGGTGTTTTTTTAGTGTGTGTCTTGTCTCCCTATCTGTTTTGCTTCATCTCTTCATCTCTTCCTCCGTGACTCAAAGCTCGGGGACTCTTGAGTGTACATGAAACCAATGTTGAAGGTTTCGTTGCGGTACAGACACATTTTCAGTGTTCATTGTCAGTTCTCATGTTTGGCCTCACGTTCTCCTCTTCCACTTCCTCTTCTTCGCAGTGTAAAGTTGCGTGTTCTGCATTGAGCCACTCTCTTGCTTTTACTTAGTAAGTAATACTAGCACAACTACTAATACTAGTACTCAGAAATACTAGCACAATGTTGCTACTTGTGTGAAATATTCCAGTTCTCTTTCCACCTCCACCATGTATTCTTTATATATCAGGGTGACCTTCCTCTCACCTAAGGTCTACGCAGGGTTTGTCTGTGTAGTTTAGATGAAAACATTGAACCTCTACATGCTCACGCGTTGTACATCACCCTGAATAAGACCATCAGCTAAATATCTAAAACCTAAAGGGAGCCATTGCTAGGTTTCCATGCTGAATTGTGCCTACATTTTCATCATCCTTGTATGATTGCAGTTATTATAATACACTGCTCCCTCCAAGCTTATTCTCCTCGATCTTGATCTCTCTCTCTCTCTCTCTCTCTCTCTCTCTCTCTCTCTCTCCATCTCCCCCGTCATCAGTTTGCCTTTCATGTCGTTCTAGCACTCATTAGCAGCGCCCTCCTATAAGCCTGAGAGCCTCTTACTGTCCAACCCTTTGTGGGGCTAACTCTTGACATGGTGGAGTAAGCACGGTTCCCAGCCTTTTACCCAGGCCCCATGGACCATGTGTCTGGCATTGGAGAGCCTTTAGAGACTTACATAAATCCTGTGAAGTACAGGTCAAAGCTATGTTTTGATTAGCCCACTCCTTAGGGAAAGGAGTGCACTTGGCACACGCATGGGCTCTGCGGGAGCCTTTGCAATTGTGTCAACCACAAGAACCATTGCTAATGCTAATCATTAGACTTCCCCTGGATAATTGGCCGTGTGCAAACCATGCCTAAATATATCACCAAGAAAAATGGATATTCCAGAAAAAGATAGGTATGTAGTGAATGCAGGCCCATTCAATAATGTTATAAGTAAAAGTGAAGGATTTGTGTTTGAAAAGGATTTGTTTCTTGAATGTTTATCGGGAATGTCAAGAATTGTATGTGTCTGCAATTGTAAAACCCCAAATAAAAATGAGAATTAAAAAAAAAAAAAAAAAGGATTTGTTTCCAAATTTAGGCTTCTGTGACACAATAAACTGTCTTTTCTTTAGCCTTTGCCCCTTTGGACTTAGTCGCTACTCCAAAACAGACAATTTGTAGCCTTAGGAGAATCAGCTCAGTTAACCTGAACAGTTGGTTTTGAGCCGTGTTAGCTAACTAACCAGCCAGCAGGTCAATTGAGCGAAGCCACCAACAGTAATGTTATCATGCGACTACTAACCTCTACTAACGCTAGCTTCTACTAAAAGTACGATTGTCATCTGACGTCTGTGACCGGAGAAGTCATCATCAATCAATTTGTTTTTATTTGGCTTCGTTGGGTACTCAGCTGTCCGTCAGTGGTGGTTAGTGTGGAAAAAAAATATCAGAACCTTTTCTCTGCTCCCTCTCAAGATTGGAGTCAAATGGAGGCGGAACAAGGTGTGCTCATGAGATGAATCTGTGTTTAACTTAGCATTAGTAGGTTATAACCTAATAGCAATAAAAAGAACAAAATCAGGAAGCAAAAGTCATATTAACAGCTTGATTAGAAGTGAGTAAGCTACTTACACATTGGTAGGGCAGTAGAAATACACCTGCTGAAAGGTAAACCCCTGTAGTTTGTATTCCAATAATTACTACACCTATTACTGAGGCAGAGCTACAGAAGCTCAAACACAGTGGAAATTGAAGGTTTTTTCTCGCCTAAAAAAAATAGGTAAATAGCTGCCTGTGGTTGTTTCTTCTCAAATCAGACACTCTGCATTTGCACTGTTTTGTTCTTAGTCTATGTCTAGGCAGATTTCCAAAAAAGGCTATTTGGAGACTCCAAAAGGACACATGGTAACCAAATGATATTAATGGACTTTAGTGTGTACAAGTTAAAGTGCAATAAGCTTTTTTTTTATAATAGCTTTTTTTAAATAAACAAATAAACAAGTGCTAAGAGGAAGAGTCGTGGTATCGTTTTTTGTCACCTTTCTTGCCACCAACACCAATGAAAGTATCTCCTAACCTTTTGGAGTGTTCCAAAACCTCTCCGAAAACGTGCCTGAAGTCACTGAAAACAATTTAGGTATGATAAAACCTTAATTTTACACATCAGGTATTCTGACAGCATTGTCATTGTCTTACAAATTGTTCTGGTCATGCCAGTCACTGAAACAGGCCCTCCTGCTGCGATGCACACAGCAGGAGGGCCCGCAGGAAGCCATTTCTTCCACTTCTCCTCCGCAGTGAAACAAGTCCTGTGTTTAGCTTTTGCCATTGTAAGTTTTATTTCCAATATAAAAGTTCCAAAGTTTTGTTTTTGCTGGCACAGAAGAGCCCCTGGTGGTAAAGCTGTATGGCTGTATGAGTGCAAATGTCAAAGTTCCTTACCTGGTTTACACATAAGCGGCAAAGCAAGCCCTTTTATGGAACCGTAACAAACACATTGTTAGAACACATTGTTGGAATTGTCATTTGATTGGCTACAACTCTTGTCAGTCATCAGTAAACTTGCCTCATGGGAATCATGGGGGTGGTCTCGTTCTTTTTCCAAGATACGATACTACACGAAGAGATCAAGCTCCCATAGGTAAACACTACTCACAAGTCATATTCCAGCGAGAAACAGACAACACAGGTCTTGCAAGAATTGCAAAGAATTGCAGAGTAAACACTGGATATTCTATCGACGTTTTTCCAAGTTAGAATGTTTTTGTGGCAAAAAACTTTTACTAGTTTTGTTTTATGGATCCATGGAAGAAATCAAAATCTATTTAGACAACCTCCGTTTTTTTCTGAGTATTGGGGCTTTTCCTGCGGATACGGAGCCGATTCCAACTATGGAGTGATACGTTAGCATGGGCAATTCTAGTGATTTGTTCAAAAATAAGATTGTCACCATTTGAAAACAGTGATGATTGGTAGCAAAAACTAAAACAAATGATTTTTTTAAGTGATAGTACAGTAGATAAATTAGGTCCTTGGTAGACAAAATGACAATATTTTTAATGATTCAACATTTTAGACACAGGTAATCATGAATTTCAGGTCAAGATGTTTTTTTCAAAATTCATAATGGTGCATTTTTCAAAAAAAGATGGAATGAATGAGGCAATCCTAAGCACTTAACTTGATATCTAATTTCATCAGCTTCTGAGCAGTGTGAAATTACATTTGTCAGTGGATGAGGTTTGGTTTCCACTGCTCCCTGTGAGGGAATAAGACACGGACTGGGATGATGCATGCTTGGATACCACCGAGCTCCAGTATTACCAAGAATAAATCAGGGCTACGCTCCTACACTGTGTATGTGTGTGTGTGTGGCCAGTATTGAGCCAATTGTTACCTAGAGAGAAGCATGCTCTGTGGCACCTCGTAATGGAAAACCCATCGATGGATGGAGAATATGAGCAGTGTTCATGAACCTCCGCCTGTTCCTCCGCATCTGTCTGTGTACCCGTGCCTCTCTTTTTCTCACATCACATCACATCACATCACATCACATCACATCTTTTGAAAATGGGTCTATTATTTGATGCTGTTTCGGCCCTGTGTTTACTTTCTAGGGGTGTCTTGCACTATGATACATTTATGTGTTTCAGAGTTGCATTTGTTGCATTTTGGAGTCATATTTTGGAGAAGGTTGTCTGGATGTCATTCTTTAAGGTTATTTCTAGAGTGGTGCAATCATTTTATCTCCCACACATCCTTTTTCAATCTGCATTTCTGCCACTTGAAAGTGAGAGAGCATCCACGCCGGGTGGATTAGACTGCACTGGGTATTGATGTAGTTATCAGCAAAATACCAAAATACTGGATTCGTCTGTTTGTGTCAGCGGTGTGAATGTGTGTGTTATGTGTGTGAAAATCAGGCTGTTGACGGACCCTTACTGTGTCGGTGATGGTAATGGTTTGCCAGAGCCTTGGGGGAGCTGCTCAGCAGGCGCCTGTGTGTGTGTGTGTGTGTGTGTGTGTGTACATGCCTATGTGTTTGTGTGCGTTTGTGTGCTCGTATCAGCAGGAAAGAGTACAGAAGGCCCCACGGTGCATGTCTCAACAGCCAAGTCATCAACCCCTTTAATCCAGCCCGGCAGGGGTGTGTTTGTGTCTTTGACTGTGTGTGTGTCTGTGTGTGTATGTGTGCACGCAACCTTCATGAGGAGAACTGCTACCATCAACTTGCTAATATGTGACTCTGAGGCAGGGGCAACAGCCTGTTCTGTTCTGCCAACCACATTATTCTTGTATCTTAGTGACCCTTACAGAAATATTGTCAATACAATGAGGAATACATTGGATTTGATGTTGATGTTGATGATATTTCCTGAGGTGCAACCTGTCTAATACCCCCCTCTTGCTCTTTCGTCCCTCCCTCTCTCTCTCTCTCTCTGCAGGACAAATGTCATAGGATGAACACTGCTGGTGGGGTGTGTCTGTCTGTGCTGTCCTCTTTCCTGGCCGTGGCCGGGGCCCTGGCTGCTGTGTCTGCCCTCGCTCTAGGTCCTTTCTCTGCCCTGGCCGTGGCCGCCTATGGGGCTACCAGCGGTGTCCCCAGCGCCGGGGCAGAGGGGGGCCTCTCGCCCGTCTCCTCACCGTGCTCCAGTCTAGTAGCTGGGGTGCTCTATGGGTCTTTCTCCCTAAGGGAGCTCTTTCCCTCCAGGGCGCCGGGCTGCTCCTGGTCCCTGGAGAATCCCGATCCAACCAAGTACTCCCTCTACCTTCGCTTCACCCGTCATCCCGCCATCTGCCGGACACACGCCCCCATGCTCCTCTCCCTCGACCATCACCAGGCCAATCAGAGCTGTCCCCTCGACTTACAGATGGACGTCCCTAGGGACCAGGAAGTCATCGACCTTTGCGGCAGCCAATCCAACTCAGAATCCAACTCAGAAGGACCTTACTCCTTCCTGCAGTTTGACAAGAACTTTGTCCAGCTGTGTTTGACCAGGCACCCAGCTGCGGAGGAGCCTCAGGTAACCAAGGACATGCTGGAGCTGAGACTTGTAGAGGTGTTACTCATCAACAATGAAAACTCTAGTCAGTTTACCTGCAGCGTACTCTGCCGATGGTTTGAGGAGTGTTTACGCACAAGTCACCACGGAGACCCCGAGGTTTCCAACAGCAACGACGGTTGTGGGATGACGCAGACGGGCTGCATCTGCCCCAACCACAACATCATGGTGCAACCTATCCCGCTACTCCCGGCGACGCCCCATAGTTTCAGCAACGGTTCGCTGGTTCCCGATGACTGCTGCGTCACCGAGCTGCATTCCAACGATGCGATCGCCATAGCGCCCAGAGACGTCCGACAGGGTAAGGTTACCTTTCTGACTGACAACGTGATGCAAAGTGTTTCATTGCTGCTTTTGTCATATTCAGCGGTGCACAATGCAGCCATTCTCTGCTCAGAGCATATGACTCATAGCCTAAAAATAAGTTATTTTCAATGCCAAAGGTACACAATGTTGTCGATTGCTCAGACGCGCCATTGTACATCATTGTAAAAGTGGAGGCAGTGCTGAACTCAGTTGACATCCAATAGATCCACTCTTCTTACGACTACTGGGCACTCAGCAGAAGTAGCTTAGAGGTGACTTGTTGTGTAATCAGCTTGCAGAGGCAAAACGATGAGAAAAGTTTTCTTCCTGGTTATTTTGTCATTGTCATATTGGCCTTTAATTAAGTTAAAGGCCAAGGCGTCTTTAAACCCCCCATCAATAGATTTGTAAATGGCTGTCAGAAATTCAGGCTTCTGATCTATATTTTAGTGTGCCCCCTGTGTGGCCAAGAGGTGTGGCTCAAATGTCTTTAGTTTGTGTGTGTGTGTTTGTATGTGTGTGGTGAATGTCTGCACTGAAGCATTACTGAAGCAATTAAAGTACATGGATCATAGGCATGTTTGTAGACTGAACACTTGAGAATCAAATTTTTCTGATTGCATGATGTGACCAGACCTATGTTCCACATGGCACACACACACACACACACCGAACTCTGAGCCCTAGGGAAACTCTTACCTTGCTGAAGGGAAGGTTATCGGTCTGCGCTTTCAATCAGCAGGGACGATAAGGTTTTAGAATCTAATGAACTCGGGGAGGGAGGGAGAAAGAAAGAGAAGGGAGAGGAAGATTCCTCGGTGAAACATTCCCTGTTGTCGTTGTGATGTTAAGCCCATGCCAATTGTCTGGAAGCTCTGTTGGCTTTTCCTGCATCTCACCTCGAAGACACTGCCATCGCACGCACACATCAGCTAGCCCAGTGGCGGGTCGCCCCGAGAGCCCCAAGGCAACCCCTTCATTGCATCGCGGCGTCTTCGGCACTGCTGTGAACTGTGGATGGCCCTTGATAGGGAGGATTGGTTTGAAGGAGTTGTGGGCAAGTGTGTGTGTGTGGGCGGCAATGTGTTTCCTTCCAAACAACTCCCTCGTGGCTTAATTACCCTAAAATATCAGAATGAACTACTGTAAGCCCAAACGTCAGAGCGCGAGCCAGGATCTCGCCTCCATCCCGTCTCTCTTCTGTCCCAAACTCTGAGGACCTCGCTGAGTCGAAAAAACACTTTGAAACCGAACGTAAACGCTTCTCTCGCTCGCTCGCTCGCTTTTGGCCTCTTTTGCAGCCCCAGCCTACAGCTGTTCTGCACATATTACTCCCTCGGAGAATATATATTGGATATTCTCTCTCTGAATAAGATCGCCAGCGTTTGGAAATGCAACACCTGCTCATACAAAGTGATTGATAGATAAATTATGATTCTTTGTGAGGATAATAGGTACCCTGAGTCCACGGTTGATGAAGTGATAACACTTTTACAAGCCTCTATATTTTAGAGATATTAAGTAATGAGTAACTTCAGGCGATGTTTTTTGTTTTTGTTTTTTTTATTCACTAATGTGGAAATAAACTCTTCAATTCTTGTTTGGTTAATGCCATCATCAGATTTGGAGCGAGCAGATTGCCAAATAGCAATTAATGAGTTTTGACAATGTCTAGCAGGTATTTCAGAGTGAAGCTGTGAAGGATTGCAAAATAATTTCTTTTTTTCAGGGCAATCTTCAGCACATTTCTTTTTATCTTTGCACATTTCCATTGTGATTACGGTGGCGATTGGGCGGTAGTCTTATTACGCCGGCTGACCTTCACCGAGCCCATCGTGTCATTTCTGCGTGTAGGCGAAACTTTTCTAGCGAGTTCTGTCTGCCCAAAGCTGAGGGAGGATTTATTTTCAGGATCTTTATTATCAGTATGACAGGTACAATGACCGAATTTACGCTTTGCATGGTCCTGGCTGACCTTTACGGATATCGTTTATCTGTGGAGGTGCAACCTGGACCGAGCTCTGTGCAAAAAGGAGGCTATTGTGTGCAGAAGTTTGTCCTCACTGTTGATGGTGAAGGAAATGGTCGGGGGGAAAGACTATCTTTGCATCTCAGCATGCATCAGTTTGTGCTGTCACATTAGATTTGCAATATATATATATGTTAAGTTTCGGTGAGGGAGGTTTGAGGGCTTTGTCCATAAAATCAAGCAATTTCTTATTTTACAAAACTGAACCAAAACCGGCCTTTAAAGTGTATGGAGAAAAAAAAGTTGCGCAATATTGTCCAATTTCCATATACATGAGGCGTTAGGGGGCAATGTAAGCTGCATTTTCCCTTCTGAAAAGGAGTTTGCTTTCTTTCACAAACAATGTGTCACAACTGCGCCTGCTGTTATTAAGTGGCATAAAGTGTGCTGAGAAGCGTCAGGCATTATGTGTGTGTGTGTGTGTGTGTGTGTGTGTGTGTGTGTTGCGTGTGTCTATTTTTACGGCCGCATATCTGCCGACAGCAGACTCTGCTCTTTTCACCTTTTCCCGAGCAAAAACACCCTTTGCATTAAACAAGCTGCCAATCTCTCACCTCATCGCACACACATAAATACGATTCGCACCCCCCCCCCCCCCCCCGTGGCCCCCGACAAGGATGGGAAACGATGTCAATGAATAATACAGGCAAACAGATCAGTGCACTATCGACCTATGCGGGCCCGGCACATTGTTTGTTCATGCAAGACCCCCCGGGGTGAGGGAGTGTCTCACATTTAAACAGACAGGGAGAGCACGTAGGGCGAGAGACACACACACAGAGAGAGAGAGAGAGAGAGAATAAATAACTTGAAACTAACATTTACATTTTCACCCAGAGCCTCTGTGAATGAGTGCAATTGGGTTAATGCAAAAAGATTGCGCTTGCACATGTCCCATCATGCACAACTAAAGGTATACCCATAAGTCAGCGCAAAGGTCAGCGCGCGCAACATATGCATGCACCGTTACACGTGTAGCGCCTCGAGCTATACGGCTGAATTATTAACAATGTACAAGCGAACTCTTTCTGTGACCTGTGATTATGGAATGATGCAAGGCTCAGAAACAGCACACACACACACACACACACACACACACACACATACATATTCAGTCTGTGGATGGGATTTTAGTTAGAGAGGGTTGATTCATGGGTTCCCAGTGCTGTGGGACTTGAGTGCCAGCTCTGCAGGCCGGCCAGCAAAGAAAATCTGATCCCAACGGGTTCTCCGTCAATCAGCATCACACACACACACACACACACACACACACACACACACACAAAACTTGAGATGTGTTTTGAGCAAAACAAACATACTGCAGTGTATTGCTCTCATTAGATTTATCCCTCTCGCCCTCTCGTTTTCACTCATTTTCTTCTCCTCACCATGGAAACATATTCACTATATTGATCTCCACACTCTCCCTCTCTCCCGCTCTTCCTCCCCCCCCCCCCCTCTCTCTCTCTCTCTCTCAAATAAATCTGTTCCTCTCTCAGCTACATACACCAGTAACAACAAACTCAGCTGGCGGTTGATTTTCTCGCCAAAAAATCCTCCTCTGTCTGACTGCATGGGCATTGCCAGATAATTGCCCTGCTGTTTTAACACACCCGGCTAGTGTTTATAACCGCAGCAACAATAGTGGAGAGGCTGATTTCGCCGGTCTGTCTTTACATGGCATCACATTAAATACACACACACACACACACACACACACACACTCACTCTAGCTACACCACGGGGCAAGTCTTTAGCTAATCTGAAAACACCGACTGTTAGCGCGTCCTCCTTACAGTACTGTGAACAGCAGTTACGGGGCTGGAGAGATAGAGGTGGAGGTGTAGACGGGTCAATTGCGCAAGGAGTATCTTTACCTAGAACGCCGTTGTTCTCAATCATTTTCACGAGCAACTTACACCGTCCTCTCTGCGGCGGCTCATCCATCATGCTGCTGTAGCAACCGTGGCTGTCCCTTTAATTGAATTAGCTGGTTTACTTGTTGCTGAAAAGTGTAAGCTTTTTGCTTGGCCGTGCAGCACGTTGCTAGATTTTTCTGTTGTACTGTATTACATTACATTACATTACAGTCATTTAGCAGACGCTTTTATCCAAAGCGACTTACAATAAGTGCATTCAACATAGGTAGGCAAGAAAACTACTAGTCACCAGAAAGCGTAAGTGCATTTCCTTCCTAAACAAGCAACTAAGAGCATAACTAGTGTTAAGGTAAGAGTGCAATAAGTTAGCAACCTACTTTTTCTTAAACAAATGAGACAAATAAGAGAATCAAATAAACAAGAGCTAAGACAAATAAGTGAACCAAATAAACAAGAGCTAAGACAAATAAGTGTATCAAATGAACAAGAGCCAATAAACAAGAGCTCAGACACATAATTGACGACAAATAGGCAAGGCTAAGAGGAAGGGTCAGGGTAGTGTTTCCTGAAGAGGTGGGTTTTCAGCCTGCGGCGAAAGATGGGCAGCGACTCTGCTGTCCTGACATCAGTGGGGAGTTCATTCCACCACTGCGGGGCCAGGAGAGAGAAGAGCCGTGACCGTGTAGATCGGCCGCAGGGACCTCTGAGCGACGGGGCAACCAGTCGCCTCGAGGCAGCAGAGCGAAGTGGTCGGGCGGGGGTGTAAGGCTTGACCATAGCCTGGAGGTAAGAAGGAGCTGTTCCTTTCACTGCCCTATAGGCTAGCACCAGGGTCTTGAACTGGATGCGAGCCGCTACAGGGAGCCAGTGTAGAGAACGGAGAAGGGTAGTTGTATGGGAGAACTTGGGGCGGTTGAACACCAGACGAGCTGCAGCTTTCTGAACAAGCTCCAGAGGTCTGATGGCAGATGCCGGGGCACCAGCAAGGAGGGAGTTGCAGTAGTCCAGGCGGGAGATGACAAGAGCCTGGATGAGCACCTGCGCTGCCTTGTCAGTGAGGAAGGGGCGAATCCTCCTGATGTTGTAGAGGAGGAATCTGCAGGAGCGTGTCACTGATGCGATGTTTGCCGAGAACGACAGTTGGTCGTCCAGGGTCACACCCAGATTCCTCGCAGTCCGAGTTGACGTCACCACAGCATTATCAATGGTGATGGCCAGGTCTCGGTGCGGACAGCCCTTCCCCGGACAGCCCTTCCCCCAGCCCTACTGTATGTAGTCAGTACTTCCTAGTTTATAGCTTGAAGTACTGAAGCTTGAAGTACAGGTGGGCGGTGCGTCGTACAATGAGTGGCAGGGTGTTTGGACAATCGGTGGAAAGAATGGGAAGCGTAGTATTACAACTTCAGTACAACTTATTGAGGCAAACCCCGCCCATCTGGTGCTCTGAGCAGGTTAAAACAAACACTACTCTTGATTACAATGCAGCATCTATAGGCAGTGATGTTGTGGTAAACTGTGACCTTCAGTCAGCGATCACCATGAGTGTACTGGCCTCAGACTTCAGAATGCCTCGACCCTCTCGCCGGTTCTGTCTTTATGCAGCCCATTACTCAGGTGTCAGGTTGTCCCATGGGATGTTGTTTTGCCACCTTCGGGACACCTTTCCCAGTTTCCTGACATTCACACTTCCCCATTGCATGCTCCCTGCAGACACACACACACACACATACATATCACATGCACAGCCAGCGGGAATACTCATTACCACGGAAAGAGGGTGTGAGGGACAGGTGGGATTAAGGGTGTGGATTGTGAATGCACTGTGTGTGTGTGTGTCTAAGAGAGAGAGAGAGAGAGAGAGAGAGCGATAGGCAGGCAGAGTGAGAACGAGAGAAACCTAGAAAGTGAGACAATGCTAGAGAGAGCAGACGGGGATTTGGCTGGGGCTCTGGGGACCAGATCACCCCAGCGGTGAGCAAGAGCCAGTGTTCCGTCACTTACACACCCACACACACCCACACACACACCCACACACACACCCACACAAACACACACACAGCTCGTCTCCTCCTCACGGAATACTATCAGCTTCCTGGTAATTAGAGCAGAGAGGAAAGAGCGTCTGCATGCATGTGTGTGTGTGTGTGTGTGTGTGTGTGTGTGTGTGTGTGTGCACATGTGTGTATTTGGCGGTATGTGGGAGGCAGGTGTTCACTTTCACAGTACGGCTGTCGTACTGTACATACAGGTGTTTAAATAACCCACTCTCCCCAACACACACAACACAGGCACACACACACACACACACACACACACACACAGGTTGCTGTTAATGGCAAAGAGTAATCATACACTGTGTAACACTACAATAGCCTGGGATTTTTTTCTCAAACCAATGAAGCAAAACTGTGAGAGAAGGGAAAAAGACGTGTGTGTGTGTGTGTGTGTGTGTGTGTGTGTGTGTGTGTGTAGGGCTGTCTGCTCAGGGTGACTGTGGCAACAGGATTAGTATTCTGTCCTCATGAGCTATGCCTCTCTCTCTGCCGGGGCTCAGCACTGAGCCCCTTTATGCTCCAGCAGAGGCTTTACACACACACACACACACACCTATTGACACGCAAACACACACACACACACGCGCACACACACACATATATTCACACACATTGTCATTTATATCCATTCCCTCTTTCTCAACAGATCTCTATGGATCAGTATGGATCTGTATACACTCTGTCGGGCCTTGGCTGGATTTCAGAAGCAATCGCGTCGCGGGCCAACTTCCTGTCGACACTGTCAGAAAATATCATAACTCAGAATAACGGAAAAGTATATTGTTTCTCCTCCAATATAGTAGACCTCTCTTTTCCATTTGCAGTCGAACATCTCTCTAGGATGAGGCAGTTTTGCATGCAGATGGAGAATATATATCTGCAGTCCGGGCGCGGTTTGATTGACAGCTACGTGTTATTGTCTAAAGGCTACATCGGTACTTACTCTTTTGTGTTGGGGCGTTTCTTCCTGCGGTGATCATCTGAACATACAGTATCGCACATGCAGCATTCATCACGTGTACTTGCACCTGTGGTAAAAAATACATAGAAACTGTTCATGATTAAAACAATCATATTCGTTTTTCAAATGTTTTAGTCAGAAACCTGCCGAGAGTGTCATAGATTAAACATTTCTTGTTTAACTGCACAATCTTTAGAAGCAGGAAGTAGTAGAGGAGTTGCGTTACCAGGGTAACCAGTAACCTGTAATGGATTACGGTGTGTGCATTTTTTAAAGTGACCTTGTCAGCGTTTGATAGTGAACATTGATTACTGAGAGCAGGATGAGAGAGGGACTGAAGGAATGTAGATCACATGTGTATGTATATATATAGCCTTCTCTGTTCTCCCGGTATCCACTCCTTTTGTTTCATAAAAGCCTCCCAGATCCCTGCGGGATTAGGGGGGATAGGAAGCGGGGCAAAGGTTTGGTTTGGGATTAGACCCGTCGCTCCCTCTGCACCTGATGGAAAGCCGCGTGGTGTTCAGATGAGAGCGGCACTGAGGACCGGGGTAGATTTGTGAGACGGATATTTTCGAGGGAGAAGAGGGGAAGTGAGCAGCCAGAGAGAGAGACGAGCCGGAGAAGATGAAGTGAAGCGAGGGAGATGCGGTTAAGGCACCAGTGGGACAAATTAGCTAATCTCTAGAGAACCCCCGTGCCTACCCACCATGGGAGAGAGAGTGTGTGTGAGAGAGAGAGAGACAGAGAGAGAGAGAGAGAGAGGAGCCACTGAGGAGTTACTGTATATCTCCTATGGATCACGCAATTCTAGAGTGGTCTGAGAACACTTCGATAATATTGGAGTACAGAGATATATTACCACACACACACACACACACACACACGGTCTATATCTCTCTCTGACCCTTCTAGTCAGGCTCCACTGGGTTCATGTGATCGATTAACTGTAGAAAATAGACGGGCATCCCGTAGTGCACCTGTGCCCATGGTCATGTGATTCAGTCCTCGGAGGCTTTTTCACGTGTGTGCATGTATGTGTGTGTGTGTGTGTGTGTGTGTTTGCGCTCAAGTTCCGGGTTGCGTGACACTCCGATGTCAAACCCCAACCATGTAAATCTCTGCGACAGGTTTGACATTCTGCCTGAACGTCGTAGTCTCTCGGTCTTCATGAAAAAAAAAAGACGTTTGCGTGACATTGCACTCATATTTCCAAACTCCCAGCATGCTTTGCTTTGACATGACATGACATTTTAGGTAAACATAAAAAAAAAGTAACATGCAATTTGGAGCGTTGCCTTTCATTGTAATGATTATTTTTTAGGAGCTCGTGAGTGACGGCAGGCGTGCAGTCTGCGGTGCACCGCTGTGTAATCCTAGCTCCTTTGAGCTCTGTGACTCTGAAGTGGCTGTCTAAAGGAGTAGCCTGCTAACTTCACGCCATGGGCTTCAACATCACCGTAAAAAAATCAGTACACATTATATCACTGCATGGGCGTCGCACATGAGCAGCGATGTAATGCGAGGTAGATCGGTTTACCCAGGAATAGACTTAACCCACCTGTATAGCCTTAGAGTCTTTATGCCGTAAATCCATCCGTAAATGGCAAAATCTTAGTGTAGGCCTCCACATTATCGACCGTGTTGATATGATGACACCGTTTCGTCAAAACTCGATACATCGATGAATCCATCAAACAAAAAGGAGTCCTTTCTTCATCACCGGAAGGAAATACTTTTTGGATGTGTCCGGTTGGCGCGGCAGGCTAAGCCCTATAGCATGTAGCTGTATGTCATATATCCTCTTTCTCATATTGCCACTGTGTAAGTGTTTCCTGTGTGTTACTGAATAAAAAGACGGGGCGGGTCACACTGGCTTAAAGAGCTGATAACCCTACATTAATTTCATTAGTATGGGTTTCAATGGAGCACTGTAGTGTCTCATGGTTTAAATGCTGGTTTAAATGGTTTAAATGGTTTGAGGCTTTTCTCCTCCCCTTGCCAAGAATCCATCTCTGGGGGAAACTGTGTGCACTCATCTACTAATGCAGTAAAAAAAAAAAAAATCTCTGAATATACAAGTTTATACCAATTATTTCCCAAGCGCGGCGAAATAGCGAGCGAGTTGCGGTTGATGTTTGTTTCAGACGCAATCGTGCGCAAGACGTGCGAAACGCTGACCCTGATGTGGTAAACAACTGGCCAGCTGAGCTCTGCGGCGCGCTGCGTGTGCTCCAAGCGTGCGGTTCATAACTGCACGTGTGTATCACATGTATGCGGGCAGGTGACGATCTTGACACGTCGAGCCCATCAAATTGATGTACAGCGGCGGTGTAATTACTTTACGGTACAGTACAGTGATTTAGTGTTGCATGAGGCTTGTCACTTCCGAGGTGGAATGACAGTGAGAACACCATAGCAGCTGACAACCGCTGGTTATCCAGCGCTACGGCGCCAAAGGCACTGTTTCCATCCATTTCCAGCGACTCGACTTGATGGTATTGTCACCGGGAGAGACGTACGGAGACAGATGGAAGGGGATTATTGATGCCGAGCGGTGACGGGCATGACAGATACACCGCCATTATGTAAATGCCTCTTATATCACAGTATTAAGACGAGATTCATTTCCGCGATGCTTGCCGTATAGCGTGGGTGCGCTGGAGGGTGGAGAGCTCTGTTTTGTCTGAACACCTACTTGACGCATGGCGCAGCGGTGGTTACTTTTTGTGGTTGCTAGTCACCCACACCTTCCCCCTTTACCTAGAAGGTGTCCTTCACGATAAGTGTCACGGGACACTGAAACGTTCCCCTCCCCAGGACTCATTTGTGTTTATCTGGCTTGACGTGAGAGGAATCTGTTTGCCAGGCACAGCCCCGCGACCTGATGAACAACCCTCTCTATCCTAATACAGTCACACACAAACACACACATGTACGTGATGTGAATACATACACATGTACACATTTACACACCCGTGCAAAACATTTTTTTTACATGGGGACCAAGCATATATTGCGCAATCACCCGTCGTCATGAGATATGTTTTGTTCCTCTGATTTGCTTGTTGTGAGTTGATCACTGGGTCGGTAACACACTCACTCTAAAAGCAGATGCTCAAAGCAAACGGCCACACACAACTCTCAATGGAATATGGAGATGCGTGTGCACATGTGGCTTTGTGCCTTTGCCCTGTGTGTGTGTGTGTGTGTGTGTGTGCATATGTTTTTGAGCAATGCCTCCATTGTGTGTTATCTTCAGTGAGGGGGGAGAAAGGGGTCTGACGTCCTCAAACCGAGGCTGGGTCTCACTGGGTGTGCGATGACGACACACCATGAAATACTGGATTATCATAATCACGCACACACACACGCACATATAGGCACATACACATGGACATACACACACACACATAAACATGAATGCACACACCCAAATAGGCACACACACGAACACACACAGGCCTGCAATATAGAGAAATAATTACTTAGTTACTAGGACAGACAGAGGGAATCTGGTGACACAGTGGACCAAGAAGACAATAGGCTGGCGTGGAGGTAGACATGGTGTGTGTGTGTGTGTGTGTGTGTGTGTGTGTGTGTGAGGGTGGGTAAGCAGGCTGTGACATGTGACAGCAGTCACTTCCAGTAGCTAGCTGCAGTATAACTCAAAAAAAGGTCATAGACAATTGGATGCTTAATGCTGACCACTGAATGACTTCTAAACAAAAGTGACTAGCTTCTCTCTCTCTCTCTCTCTCTCTCTCTCTCTCTCTCTCTCTCTCTCTCTCTCTCTTTCTCTCTCTCTCTCTCTCTCTTAGTCAGTGCACATTAGCATCAGCAGCCGGTGTGTGGCAATTAAATATATCCCTGGGCAATGAGGCCCTATTTAGAAATCATTACAAGACAAGGAAATCTTTCCCCATGAGTTTAACCAAAACACACGGGAACCTGTGTGTGTGTGTGCGTGTGCGTGTGTGTGTGTGTGTTTGTTCCTTACCATCCGTCACTCCACTCATCCATGGGTCTTTTCTTCCAAGATAAGTCTCTTTGGCAGCGTGAAAATCTCCCCTTCCTTCCCTCCCTCCCTCGTTCCCTCCCTGGCGAACAGAGATGGTATCACCTGCACAGGAGGGTAACGAAGCAGAGTGAGTGGGAGATACCATGTTCAACCACACAGCAGAGGGGGGAGAGGGGGTCAGGGGGCAGCAGAAACGGTGGGGGTAGGGGCGTGGCAGCTCTCCAGGCATTCACGGAGCGATCGATCGTGTTTGCACGTTCCCCCTACCGTCGTCCTTGACTGCGCAAGTGCGTGTGTGTGTGTGTGTGTACGTGCACGTCCGGCGTGCTTTTGTGTGCATGCTTTAACCCTGTAAATCTCCAGGGCTAGTGACCTGTCCACATGCAGATCGACGGCAATCTGGCCCCGGTCTTAAGAGACTGATAGAAAGAGGTCAGAGCAATCAAGCCTGAAGACGAGGTCAGATTTAAGACCTCCGCGGTCGCCGTTGCGTCTCATCTCACGGACGTTTCTCCTCCATTAGAGAAGGCTGCTATTGATTACGAGGTTTCTCTGATTCTCTCCACAACACTTCACATAAACATGTTATGCTTAACTTTCACTAATGAGCCCATTAAGCTTTTTTTTTTATAATTGTGAGTAGACCATTAGCATTTATTGCAATTAGCCCATCCATTTTTTTTTTTTGGTGACACAATAATCAGCATTATGCTAGGTTTTGAGGACTGAACACGATGACTAACACTTTTATGTGCATGTTTGTGCGAGCCAAATAGCGTGTTATCATGCAAAAGCAGATACTTGCAATGCAATAAACCCACAAGAAAGAAGGAGGGGAAGTTAAGGAGTGGGGGGGGAGAAACATTTCAGAAATTCTGCTCATGCTCTGTGCAGGCGCACGACTAAGGAAGCCATAAAAGTTTATGATGCATATGAACCCATTAATATATAAATAACGGGACAAATAAGTCAAAAAAAAAAAAAAAAAAATCACCTTGCCTTTTTTTTTGTTCTGCGAGGGGGGACATAAAGCGAGGTGTGCTCCCCCCCCGGGTCCTGGCGGGGGAAATAAATGCGCCTTTGGGATTTATTGACGCGGTGGCTGTTATAAGCCTACTGTCACACTCCAGCAGTTACCCGTGGCGGATTTAAGACTCAGGGAAGAAGAAACAGTGTTAGTCTCCATCTCGGTCTCGTTTTCCCCTTTTCGTTCTCTTGCCCCGGTGCAAGAGAACGCGTTATGCCACTGCAGGCTATTCTCACTCCAACGCTGTCGAGTAGAATCGGAAAAGACATTTTGTCACACAAAGTTTGTTTGACTTCTCCGGTGGAAGCATCTGCAGCTGTGCCAACCCCCCAAATCCCCACCTATAAATTATTTAATTTCCATTGATGGCAAAACATGCTTGGCATAGAGCTCTCTGTCTCTCTCTCTCTCTCTCTCTCCCTCTCTCTCGAAATTGCATTTTGTTTATACGATGGTAAAATATTCATGGAGAAAAATAGCAGTGGAAGCTGTCCATATAATCCCCCATAAACTGATATCTAAATCCATCACACACTCGCACACAAACACACACACACACCCGATGAGAGTTGACGCCCTCAAGGACACAATGAAAATGAATGACAGCGGCACCCCACATGTGCCTATCTCGAGTGCCAAACATCCTCGCTCGCGCAGACACAGATGCCCCATACGCACACACACACACACACACACACACACACACACACACACACACACACACACACACACACACAGCTCCCAGACGGATGCTGCGTTTTGGGAGTCGGTATCGATCGACACTCGTCAGCATGTCCTCTGTAACAAGCACTGTCCCTGACAGCCACTGCAGCAAGCCTGTCCGAGAGAGAGACAGAGGGAGGAGCAGGAGAGAGAGAGAGAGAGAGAGAGAGAGAGAGAGAGAGTGGGGAGAAAAGGAGGCATATGTGCAGCAAGACATCTGACAGGTAGACCATCTACGACTGACCGCCGATCAACTAGAGGGCATGCGGACGTTGTCTTCCGGAGATGGATGGTTCGGGACAGAAAATTCCTCTAATTTGTTCGAGACTTTCCTTTTTTTTTTTTTTCTGTGCACAGGCTGCTTGAAGATTATGAACAAGGGCAGAGCTGCTGGAGAGATGAAGAGCGCGAGGCTGATGATGATGATGAAGTATCTAGCCACCCGGCTAACGAGAGCACCAGATCTGCCTGGAGTCTGCCTGCTATGCAAATTCCTCTCACACCAGCAATGAATCAAATGCGCAGCAAACCAATGTTTCTCTTCGCAGCACTTTAGCAAAGCCATCATTCACAAAGGACACACACACACAAAAGGCACACACACACACACACACACACACACACACACACACTCCGGGAACGAGCACACACACACGCACAATCAAAGAAGCACACATTTGTTTCGGTAACATCAAAAAACACTTGACGCAAAGCGCTAATGCACGTTTGAGCTGATTGAATCCAACAAGTGTGTGTGTGCACCCGTGTGTGTGTGTGTGTGTGTGTGTGCACGTGTGCGTGTTGGTGTGTCACTTCATTGCACAATGCCTTCAAACATTAAGCCGACGATAACAAGGCTCCGGAGACGAATGCCTCTGAGTTGATCTTCTTGGCAGAGAGACACACGAGGACATAAGACAGAATTTTCTCTCCCTTGTTGTCCCCGACCTCGCCAGCGCCCCGGTGTTCACGCAGCGTGGCTTTTTTAATGCCCAAACAAATAAATTGTTTGTTGTTGCCAAAGATGAAAAGCAAGGGGGATCGTCGAGAAAAGGCTTTAATTAATGGCTACAAGTGAGCACAGACGCACATGCATGTCCGAGACTCGGCGTGTCCCTCGCTCTCTCTCTCTCGCTGCTTCTCGCTGTCTGTTTCACTCTGTTGCTCTCTTACTGTCTTCCTCTCTCTCTCTCTCTCTCTCTCTCTCTCGCTCTGTCCTCTCATTATCTTGTTGCTCTGTCAGGGCTGCAGGTTTGCCCCCGAGGTGTTGGACGGGCAAGAAGCAACGGTGTGACGGTAATTTTGCAGGAATGAAGGGTTAGACGAGTTCACCTTGGATTTGGAACGGTGCCGTGCAGGCCCGGCGACAGACCTTTTACACTGCAGTTAGCATGAGTCTAACATGAGTCTAACATGAGTCTAACATGTGTGGAGAGGTTTTCTTTTTTAGATGACTTAAACAACTGGATTTATGTGGTAGCCTGACATGAGGGAGGATGTTGCAATGCCACATTGATACGTGCACACAGACACACGCACAAACAGATTTCTGCACAATTTAAGACATTTCTGCACAATGTAAGACATACATTACAGACATAGATTAATGCATAAAAACATAGAAACAGGCACACACACACACACACACACACACAGACGATGACAGGCTTTTAAGCCTTTGTCAGATTAATAGCCACTCTCTCTCTCTTTCTCTCTCTCTCTCTGCGGTCAATAAGAGCTTCAGGGAGTTACCTAAAGGCTGCAGGATAGCTCCCTCTCTCTGTGTGTGTGTGTGTGTGTGTGTGTGTGTGTGTGTGTGTGTGTGTGTATGTGTGTGTGTGTGTGTGAGAGAGAGCATCTAACAGGCCTCATGGGTCAACCTGTCACCACAAAGATGGCTAAGCAGTTGGTTGGCCAGCGGGAAATCAATGCAAGGTGATGAGGCTACTATATGTGTGCGTGTGTGTGTGTGTGTGTGTATGTTGTAAAGGTGTGTGTACCTGTGTGTGTGTGTCTGTCTATGTCTCTTCATAGAGTGAGGAACATATGTAATTACAGATGATTGGGATGAATCATTTCATCATCTCATTTGATAGTTTTACCTTTAAAGCGATCTATGCGTGTTACTCCTCGCTTTCCTCTCTTTCATGCACATCCTGAGCTAAAATCTCTCCAACTGCGTTTTTGCAGCAGAAGATGTTCATTAGGAGCGATAACTTGCAACCCAACGTCAATAATGTGGAGGAGGCAAGACGGTATGGAGCAACGGGAGCTCTTTCCACTAGCCGTGCTCACAGGAAAAACAGCCGCTGAGGATGGTGAGCCCGCGGGGGAGTTGAGGGGGGTCATGCTGAGCCCTGGCGGCGGCTGAGTCCTGATGCGATGTGGGCCGGAGATTACGAGGGCCCGGGAAGCGCTGGACCGCTCTGGGGAGAGCCGCGGCTCTAGCTCGCCTCTCTCCGCTAGCGAACCCTGGTTGTTTAAACGAGCCCCACTGGTCCTCATTACCCTTTCCCTGGGCACACACACACACACACACACACACATACGCAGATGCAGATGCAGATGCAGCACACTCACAAACATCCAGCGGCACTCATAGAAACACACAACCACGCACACACACACACACACACACACACACACGCACACACGCAAACTCTCACGGCTGTTGCGTCTTTGATCAAGTGTATCAGAGACGGACGCCGCTCTGCGACGGTTCGCCTGGACATCTCTGCTTTCCCTTGGCAACCCCCTAGCTTCAGGGGTCGTTACCACGGCGATGGGTCTAATGATGCTCGGACCGCCTTAGGGGTCGGTACGCCAACACTCCAGAAAAAGGGTCTTAGTTTTTAATAGAATGTTCAAACTGGCTTCAAAATGTCTGATTTCCGTCGGATTCGACTCAAGCGAGAGACCCCTGAGTGTACTTAATCAGCCGTGTTAATTGCACTCGGTGTTTCTGCGTGTTTGTTTGTTTGTTTGTTTGTGTACAAGCATCACTCCATTCACTATTCTAAGTACTTAAGTGCTGCCATTTAAGCTCACCAGCATCTCCACCTCCAGAGCGTTTCATCACTGCTTTAGGTGAGCTTAATCAAGCGTACGCTCTGCAACGCTCAGTCTCTCTCTCTCTCTCTCTCTCTCTCTCTCTCTGCATCCTCTCCTCTTTTTCTCTTTGTCACTCACTTTCTTTACCAGCTCTCTGTGCTTCCATTTTAGTCTCTCTCTGTCTCGCTCTCTCTTTCTCTTTCCTAACCTATTGGTCCTCATGGAAATATGAGTTAACTACACACACACACACACACACACACACACACACACACACACACACACACACACACACACTGCTCCTCTTTGGGAAAGTGGGAAAGAGTGAAGGCGTTGAAAGCATGCCTCATTTAGTCTTCCAGCTCATCTTCCTTTTCGGTTTGTCTATGTTTTCATTTCCCATATGATCTCTCGCTCCAGCAGATACCACCCATAGCGCTGGAGATAGACTTGCCGTTACATTGCCTGTGCCTGTGTGTGTGTGTGTGTGTGATATTTGTCCCTGCATTCTTCTGAGTACCAGCATGTCGCTGTCTCTGGATCCGGCAGCAGACTGTAGCCCATGAGGTTTCCTACAGTAACCACAGTAACCAGCAAGTGATGCTCTTCTTTTGATGCACCCGCAAAGGAGCTTCATAGTATTTACGTTGCATCACATTCTCTATTTTCTCGTGCCGATAACTTGAAACAACAAGTCCCCATGGGGATTTTTTTCTGAACAGAAGACTTTTTCTTTTCTTTGCGGCGAGGAGATCTCAATGTTCTTTGGCACTCAGCGGTGTGTGTGATCACTTCACGGTATCAGGGACACGATGACCTTGCACGGTGGAGACTTGCATATATCGCCCCGGTTCACTGCCGCCATTCCAAAGAGAAAGAGTCCTTCTTTTTTTTTCCGGGTAGTCAACCAGAAAGCCGCCGTGTGGCAACGCTAATCAATGGGACTATCGACGAGAAACAATCGGAGTGATTCATCAGAGAGAGAGAGATTCTGAGGACAGACTCATAGAGTGAAAAACAGAAACAGATACACAGAGAGAGAGAATGAGATGAGGGCTGCATGAGGGTCAGAAGGTAGGAGGTGGGAAGCCAGTAAACAATGAATAAATGAAAAAGAGGAGAGAGACAGAAACGGGGGGAATGTGAAAAAAGATGGGGGGCCTGTTTACTCTCCAAGATACAAGGTACAACACAAACACAGACCCAGAAACAGGGAGGAAAGTAACATTTGAGTCCTAATCAATAAGATGGTGCCAAAAAAAAAAAAGAACAAAGTCTGTTGTGGTTAAAGCAGTCTGTTATTTCATGAAGTGGTCTGTTTTCGTGGTCCTTGGCAGGGATGGGGGGAACCATAAATACAACAGCGTTCGCTCGCAGCCTACCAAACACTGGCGTGCACGACCGCACAGCTATCAATAATGAGCCAAAGGATGGATGTAGGAGTGGGGAGGAGATGAGAGGCTGAGGATGGGGGACGTGGCGAGGCATTTCTCTACACGCTGCAACGGCGTATATATATAGGGTCTCGATTTTGATTAAAGGTTATCCGCTTCATGGTTATCGCTCTCATTTATCGGTTATTATTATATTCCCTTTTGTTTTTTTTCTGCTCTCTTATTTAGCTGAAAATGGCAAGAGTCTGAAACCCTGACTGAAAACAAAAACAGGTTTTTCTCTCTACAGCGGCTTTGATTCTTTCACAACTCTCGCTAAATTAGATAACTTTGCAATTCACTGTGATATCTTTTTCACGTCGGGTCTCCACTTTGATCCAGCGAAAACAAAACACAAGCGGCGTCCGCCTCGCTAGGGGTCTGAGTGGGGTCTGCGGCGCTATTTTGGCGCTATGTATCAAACCCGCCCTTTTAGCTTCGCCGCCTAATGACAAATCTTGCGCGGAGTTCATTGTCCCGGGCTTTGTAAGTAGGACACAGCGGGGCGAGGAGAGGTGGGGGGGATGAAGGAGGAGGAGGGGGAGAAGGGAGGTGATGAAACGGTGGCGGGAGTGATAATTTCACTCGGTGGCACCTCAGATTTCCTCTCTCTCTCTCTCTCTCTGTCTCTGTCTCTTGCCGGTCGGGGTATGACCGGAGCTGGCAGGGGAAGGAGAGAGTGATTGAGGGGTGAGGAAGAAGAAGGTGGGAGACGAGGTAAAGGAGAGGAGGAGTGTGTTGATTGGGCCGACAGGGCCAGGAGCCAGAGAGAGAGAGAGAGAGAGAGAGAGAGAGAGAGAGAGAGAGAGAGAGAGAGAGAGGCATGCGAGCGAGAAAGCCAACATGGCAACAGAAAGCGTCGGATGTGTAGCGAGCAGGTGAGAGAATGACTGATAGTGAGAGGGGGGAGAGAGCGCGGATCGGGAGACACATTTATGCCTTGCGGGGACGGGAGCGTGATGGCTGATGATTTTTTTATTTTTTATTTTTTAGAGAAGAAGGAGAATGAAGGGCATAGGAAGTAGAGAGGCGGAGGATTTCAGCTTAGAGCAATGTATTCCATCTGATGCCATGTAAGGACACACGTGCCTTTCTCTGTAAGAAAAGTGAACATCTACATCAAATATAAGCCATTTACCAAGTGACTATGCAAAAGAAAGAATATTCTAAAAGCATCATTCCGAGGTTATACAATATTCATGGCTATTACTTGAAAAACTGTACAATTATTGCCATTTATTTCAAATCCCTGAGACATCACGGTCCTCATGAGTAACTTCCTCATTTTCCAATAGTTGCGATATCTATTAACACATCACAGTGAACACAGGCGTTACGTATGAAAAGGCTTAATGACTATGTAGCTTCCAAGGGCGCCTGGTCCATCTGTTGAGGAATGTACACAAAACAAAAACAAACATTTGTCTGTACAAAAATAGCACGTATCATCATCTACAGCGTTCGCTTCATAACTGGGGTCAGCCATGCTCAAAAATGCATGCGCCTACGGAGGTTTAAAGGGTAATTCCGGTATTTTTTTAAACCTGGGCTCTCAGTTATACCGCAAATTGGTACAAAAAGTTTTGGAATTGCTCCGGTAGAGATTTCAGACCGAGACTTCTCCTTGAGCTGTTTCTGGTTAAACAAAAGGTCTATCTCTGTAGGGATCCTTTCTGTAATGTTGTCAGACACTTCCAATAACAATCTGAGCCTGTCAGTGGCAAAAACAAGCACTTTTAGTGGACCTACTTTGATGGGGCACAGTTGGCCCTGCTGAGGCGATCTACCGGAGCAATTCCAAAACTTTTTTTTTGTTACCTATTTTGGGGTCTAAATGAATATGAATATGTACAAATAGAGCCCAGGTTTAAAAATACCGGAATTACCCTTTAAGCCACTTTGAATGGAACAGTGTATTATTTGTGGTTCTGACAGCCTGATTCTCTCTGGACTACCCGATGCTAAAAATGTAATGCGCTTTGGAAGAAAGTGTCCACCGTGCCTGAATATTGCAGACGTAAAAGTTTTTGATACATTTATTAAAATGACAAACTCTCAAAGTTGAATGCTCCACGCAGTCAGCATGCTGCATGTAGGATTTTAGCATCAATGAATCATTGCCGCTTTATTTTTGAGACATTAGTATAATTACCGTAAACAAACGATGTCATCACTCTACCGGCCTCTACACTGCATTTTACATTGTGGGCCATTGGGTTGAATTTTGTGGGAAATCTGTTGCATGGCTTTATGGCACAAAACAGGGACAGCTACAGCGTTCAGAGTGTCTCGCAATGGCACGCGTGAAATGCTGATGAAAAAAAATCACTTCCAACACATTTATCGTCTCCAGTAAAAAACGAGACAAAAAAAATGCACGCAGAGCGACGAGGGGGGAAGCATCCTTTTTGTCAAGAAGCAGCAGGGTTTCTAGGAAGTGTGGTCTGAGACGGAGCTTAAAGGGACGACCGATTCCTTTCACATTAACGTCAATGTCTGAGTGCTCTGAAGTACTGAAACACTTAAATACTTAATAAGTGCACTAGCAACTTTAGAATACAGGACTTCAGTATTTTGACTTTTACTCAAGCGCAACTTTACTATCTGTAAAATAAAACCATTGCAGGATATATTTCCTGTCATCGCGACCCTGTCAGGGCTGGCATGTGACCCAGTTTTGTGTTGTTATTTTTTTATCACAACCCACCGGTTGGTCCAGAGAATTGATGCTTCATGTCAGCTCTTGCCGCATGATATTTTTCACACACACACACTTTCATTATCACACTCACTCACACACCTGCTCTCTCGCTCTCTCACACACACACCCTGTTGGTTGGCCTTGAGTAACCACCTAGAAATCTAGGGCACAGTCTCCCTTATCCCCTACTTAACTTATTTTGATGATTCGAGACAGGATCAGTTGGTTAAGCCTGGTGTTTTGTTTTTTTTTAAATTAGGGATGTTGTTTAAATTCCCACAGCAACATTGCTGGTGCGTGGTACACAGCGTTGCTCCCAACAGCAGCTGTGAAAAATGCAAACCTCCGAATAGCTCCGCTGACCTCCATGGCTGAAATTAACTCTTTTAGCATAGCGCTCCCTTTCATGCAACATGACTGCATTGCTCTCTCACTTAGCCTTGTGGCCTGACTGCCCTCAGCTATTTATCCAGACGCTCGTTTCCTCACAACACCTTTTCTCTCCTTGGGCTAAATTGCCTGGAACATTTCCGAGCGGAGAGAGAGAGAGAGAGAGAGAGAGAGAGAGAGAGAGAGAGAGAGAGAGAGAGAGAGAGAGAGAAAGAAGCAGCACAGAGGCCTAATCTCAAGAACTGATGGGGCCCTGGCCGTCCTTGAGCCCTGTAAAGAGGAATATGGTTCTTAATGCAGTGTGTGTGTGTGTGTGTGTGTGTGTGTGTGTGTGTGTGCGAGCATCATCTGTCCAAGCGTGTGTGTGGGTGTGTTTGTGTGCATGTGTGTGTGTGTGTGTGTGCGTGTGTGTGGAGAAATGCACACTGAAGAGGAGTGAAGAAATACTTACTGCAGGTCAAGGCCTTACTCCTGTCTCAGCATTCTCTCCTGCCAGAGAGAGCGAGGGAGAGAGAGAGAGAGAGCGAGATAGAGAGGAGGAGAGAGGGTGGAGAGGATGGAGGAGGGAGAGGTACATAAAGGTCTGGAGGCAGTCTAGCTTCTCTAGCCGAGTCTGACATCCCTGATCCAGTGATGCTCAATAGAAGTCTTTCTCTCTATCTATCTATCTATATATCTATCTATCTATCATCTATCTATCTATCTATCTATCTATCTATCTATCTATCTATCTATCTATCTATCTATCTATCTATCTATCTATCTATCATCTATCTATCTATCTTTCTCTCTATCTATCTATCTATCTATCTATCTATCTATCTATCTATCTATCTATCTATCTATCTATCTATCTATCTATCTATCTATCTATCTATCTATCTATCTATCTATCTATCATCTATCTATCTATCTATCTATCTATCTATCATATATCTATCTATCTATCTATCATCTATCTATCTATCTATCTATCTATCTATCTATCTATCTATCATCTATCTATCTATCTATCTATCTATCTATCTATCTATCTATCTATCTATCTATCTATCTATCATCTATCTATCTATCTATCTATCTATCTATCTATCTATCTGTTTCTCTCTTTCTCCTTGTCTCTTCCCTGTGGTTGATGTGTCAGGGTTATCTCTACATTGCCAGCCATCCTTTCTTTTTTACTACCCATAAAGCACTCTAGCATTATATGGGCTCAGACGATTGCACTTTTACAGAACGCTAGCCCCTGCAGTTACAGCCTCACTGTGAAATTCCCCCTATCTATCTCACTTTAAAGTTGCCGGGAATAAAAAAAAATCTGCGTTACGCTGGAGCCGGAATCAGATTTGTTAACGGCGGATATTAATCCTGTCTGCCAACGACGTGCAAAAAAAAAAATCTGAGATCCGAGATCCTGTCAGGTCGACGCCTCACATCACGTCGCGTCTTTTCGACCTCTCCCAGCAAGCGTTTGACAGACGGGGGGGCCCCGAGTTTCAAACGTCAACCCGAATGAGTTTCTCAAATGTTGCATCATGTGATATTATGGCACGGTAAAGAAAAAAAATCACCTTAAAACAGATTTGGAAACAGATATTTAGGTCCTGATTTGACAAAACGATGCAGACTTTTATTTTGGCGCTGTTATACACAGATTTCCAACGTGCAGGCCGACGTATCAATATTTACTCAATGTCATAATTCTAGCACATTGATTTTTGTGTCATTAATGACGTATGAAAGAGGATATTGAAATGCATGCATGGTTGTCCACAGTATATTCTGTTGTTGTAGGTAATGGACGTGTCCTTGGATATTTGTGGTGGCTTTGTGGAGAGCAGGCTGAGATATGAACTGTTAGTGCCGGTCTGGAGAGCTGCTGGAGTCTCCACCTCCAATATGTCAACCTACCTTCTTCGATTGCGGCTTAAGCCATCCAGGTCACTGTCTACGGCTGAGAGTGGGCGTGTGTGTGTGTGTGTGAGCGTGCGTATGCTTTTATGCGTGAGCATGTGTGGGCGTGTGTGTGTTTTTGCAAGACCGAGCACAAAGGGCGCATTCTTGAGTATCGCTTTGTATTCACTCTGAGAACACATTGTTCTAAGTGCTCATCCTCACAAGAAAATTACAGACATTGAGGGAAATAACAGACTTGCAGTGATATCATGGCAGGCGACTCAAGTGGAAGACTATTACACTATTATGTCTAGAGAATAGAACTAAATGAACAACCCAGAGCATAACTGACTAGTTGAGAATACAGCAGGACGGATACAGACGAGCGCATGGGAGGCTATAGCAGACCATACCAGACCAGAGCACAACAGTGATGAAAAATGGTATATATAGAATATAGATATAGATAGGATAGAAGATATCAATCCAAAACATCAACAAAAAGATTATAATACATATCTCCCAGTCGTCAACTCCACCGGCTGAAAGGAGAGGGTTATCGGTGCTGTGTCACTGACACGTTGAGCTTTGGTGTTTCACCGCTCTTATCATTTTTCCTCACATGGCTTCATCCTTCCTTCATCTGACCGAGAAAAAGAAAAAGCAGCAGACAGCACGTCTGATTCAGCTCTTCGTCCTGCTGTAGATTGGAGCGATTCCTTTGCTACCGCTAAGCCAAAATAAGTCTGTGTGTGTGTGTTTATGTGTGCTAGCACAAGTGTTTTATGTGTGTGTGTGTGTGTGTGTGTGTGTGTGTGTGTGTGTGAGACCCCAGAGATCGCCCCTCTGTCCTGCTCCACTGGCCCTTCCCTCTGACTAGACGATGAAAGGGTTAGGACTTTCAAGAGCACCTTGTGGTTGTT
>JAXDDX010000006.1:0-2500 GCA_034670405.1 Hoplostethus atlanticus | reverse complement strand
ACACGGCGTGACCCCACTTGCTCTTTCCATTGGCATAAGACAGAGAGAGAGAGAGAGAGAGAGAGAGAGCATCTTCTCCCGTATCGCCTCCCTGACACCGTCACAAAGCAGCCTTTGTACTCAGATGAACCCTGCTAGTCAAAAAAAGAACTCATCGCGGCTTCAATGTCGAACGCGCCGCGCCGGCTGCCGCACAAAGCCGACTTCTCGAGTCTGGCTCCGACACAAGACAGCCCTATTTGCCCTCGAACGACATCAATCTGTTGCTTCAGTTAGCGGCGTTTGCTTTCGTATATATCGAAAGCCGTCTGTAACGCGCGGGGGGGGGGAAACAATATAGAAGAGACATTTACAGACTGAGCCCTCAACTCTGATCGATTCCCAGCGCTGTCGCGTTCTTTTTTTGCGTCCTATCCTCTCTTTCAATTCCTTCCTCTTTTCATATGCTCATTCTTGCAATTTCTCTTGTAATTTCTCCCTCCCTTTATCCTATCGTCACCTTTTTTCTTTCCCTTCGCTTCCCCTCTCCCTCCTCCACCTCACTTTGTTTCGCGATCCCCTTACGATCCACCCCTCCTCTCCTCTCCTTCCCGTCTCGGTGGCAGGCTTGCTGGGGTTGGAGAAATGAATTTCTCCTGTTCAAATGCAGGAATGGGAAAAAAAAAAAAAAAACGGAGGGGCACGGAGAGAAAGAAAGAGAGAGAGAGATGGTGTTAATATTGATCTTGGTTAATTAGATTCTATCGCAGTCCCGTGGGGGGATCCGAGTGGCGAGGCTCAGTGTTTGAGTCCAAGCCGGGGGGGAAAACAGAGCCAGAATTAGAAGGAATTCCATCTTAAATAGTGGCCTGTTTGGACACAGAGCAGAGGAATCATATTTGATATACTCACATCATCGTGCTTTACTCTGTCTAATTAGAGCTGCTTTAGTCTTTTCTCTGCTTGGTGGCGTATATATATATATATATATGTCTCCTGGCTTCATTTCCATTTTACTCAGTGTGTGTGTGTGTGTCGGGACACTCCAATCGTAACCAGCGATGTGGTTCAGTGCTCCCCGTGAACATGTATGATTACCCAGAAACATGTGTAGCCCAAAGGATGTGGGGCTTTAGCAGGCGAAGCGCCGCTCCGATCCGTACACTCGGAAAGATAAGGCCTCCTCATATTCCTCTCTCATCGCGGGCACCTTTCAGCGGCTGGCACATACCCGTCCGTACATCGCACCTACACAGGCTGGACTCGTAGGGGACAAGTGACACTATACAGTTTTTCCGTGGATGAATCCATGTCGCTAGCATGTCTGTTTAGCTTCCTGGAGGGAAAAGTTTATCCGGTGGGAATCCAGATCACTGTAGTAGTGCAGTGGTATGTACTTTGTCAGATACCAACGAACACGATATTCCTTTTGCAAGCAAGCGCGCGTGGAAGCTGGCAGCGGCTGTAGTAGTGAAGTAGTACTGTGCCATAGCCAGTATTCTGTTCTGTAGTAGTAGCGGTGTAGTCGTAGTAGTAGTGTAGCTTCTTTGTTTGCAGCTGTAAGACCGCTTGTACTGCAGTAGTTGTGTAGTGTGTGCTCCGTCAGAAACGTGGCATTTGTCTTGCAAGCGGGCCTGAAAGTTGGTACATAAAAAACTGCAGTTGTGCTGTACTAGTACCACAGGGTATGCTCTGTTAGATGCAAAGCAACGTGGTATTCCTTTTGCAAAAAGGTGCGTTGAAATCGGCGGCGGTCATGTGATAGCTGTAGCTGTAGTAGTAGTAGTTGTAGTAGTAGTAGTAGTTGTTGTAGTAGTGTATGCTTATGCTTATATGTAGCACTGTAGTGTTGAAAGATATACTGTGTTGGATGAAAAGAAACATTCACATTTGGTTTTCCCGCACACGTCCGGGAGTTGCCGGTGACACATTCTGTCACGGAGCGACTGATCCACCCCTCCTGTCCCCCGACCTATGTGCCCAGTACGAGAGACCAGCAAAGGAGGATGTAATTGCAGCCTTCGTGTCCCGCTTCAATAAAGACGCGGTCTGAACCCCATGTACATGCCTTCGGCATCAGGTAATTTGCAGCATATACGCAGCGCCACACAAGTGCTAACACTTTTTCTTGAGTGGTGAGAAATAACATGTATTTCTCTTCTTTTATGCACCCCAGCTTTGTATGTGTTGGGTTGAAGATGCTGACCATCCCCAAGCCACACCATCTGCTGGTGACCCGGTCTTCACGCGGAAGTTTCCCAAGGCCAAGAACGGAGAGTGCACATCCAAGCCAGTGAACACAGACACAACTTTCCATATGTTTAACACACACACCCATTTATTATTCTTAATTCCTAGTACAATTGAAACACAACAAATGAAAAATTGAGGTAGTGACATTTTTTTTACTTTACAAGTTACTTTGTGTCCTGCTTCAGTCAAAGGGTGAACCCGTGTACTCGCCCCTGTGTCAGGGAATTCACGGCGTATCCTGGCCCCGCACCACAAGACGGTAAAACAC
>JAXDDX010000005.1:11942500-12128613 GCA_034670405.1 Hoplostethus atlanticus | reverse complement strand
AATTGACAGGTCACACCAGAATTTTCTAATTTCATTCTTTTAGAATGCCAAGCAAAGCATGTCACTTCTTTAAAATACAACAGGTACCAAGCCAACCTTTCAGGCCATTACCATAATAAAGATTAAATGGTTCCACTGATTTTCCAAACAATGAGCCCATTTGAATGGCAGCCATGCACATACTTCTACATTTATAGAAAAATGAATGTATGTTTTTCCATGTTGTCTCATTTAAGTGTTGCATTCAGTGCCTTTACATACACTTTAATAGTCTGTTTAAACCCCACACTTCTGAAATGCCATGTAAACAAGAAATATGATTTCCATAATAAAGTTAAGGGATTAAGAGAAACCTGGCTGTAGTCAGTGGTTGCTAGGGTATACTAGGCGGTTTCTAGTGTGTATTAGCTGATCGCTTCAAAATACAGGCGATCACTAGTAGGTGATATGGTGTTTATTAAGTAATTGTCAAGGTGTCAACATTTGGTGATTGCTGTTTCCAGGTGGTTGCTAACATGTTTATTTGTGGCTGCTAGGATGAACAATGTGGTTACCAGGGTGGTTATGGGCCCAACAAAACAGCCAGTAATATTAATTTTCAATGTCCATAACATCCCATTAAAGAAGTCAGTATCCCACAACAATCTGTCTTGTGAAGATGTTTTTTTCTACTGTTTACTGCATTTTCTATAGCTTGTTAAGACACAGATGACCACGCAAAGCAAATCATCACAATAGGACAAATAATTAACAATCAATAACTCCAGAATCAAGAACCAGAATTCAAATCTTGCTATTGTTCCCAAAACTAACACAGGAGCTGGTTTGGGACTGAATGATGTATTGATTTATTGCTTCACTGATGATAGTGTTCATTTGGTGAGGGAGTGATCTTACCCTTTACTCTCTCCACTCAAAATTGGCAATTTTGGAAATGAGGCTCAGCACCCTTGGGTTGACAGCGTACCCTTTTCTTTTTGTGTGACTTTGGTCCCTTGATCTGGGTTGATTTTGAAGATGCATCTGTTGGAAAAATAATTTTCCTTTAAACGTAAGACATTCAGTGATAACTATTAAAAAGCCAGCGAAACAGCATATTTAAATACAAAGTTAACAATTTAAGTTTTCTTGAAGCTGCACCAAGCGATTTCTGACCACTAGAGGGTGTTGAGAGCTCAAACTGTTTGTAAAAAAAACAGTCGAAAAAATTGTTTTTTGGGATGGAAATGAGGAATACATTTCACTCTTACAAGGCTCCTGTTGGATTACTTGGATTATTTTGTCTCTGAGCTCCAATTTGAAAATGTGGTGAAGCTGCAGACTTTCAGCTACAAGGTAAGCTGCTTTGAATGAACTTTTTCTGTCGCCACAGTGCTGATTGTGTGATGGATTGAATGGTGTCCATTACAGCATGTATTTTATTATGCTCTTAGTTTGATGTTGAAAGGTGGTTCTAACACCAGCAGTTAGTTACCAGAGGGATCCAGCAGAGGGCGCGCAGAGCTGAGAGTGACTTTGTGGGACGCATCTCTGTCCCCCCTCAGTCAATGCACAGATGACCTGAGGAAAAGTTGTCTCGTGTTCTTTGGCTCGAATATTCCCTTTTCAGGTACGAGTCCCTCATAGTGACGGTTGGTACTGTGGGTGTGTTGGATGATGTATGTGTTCGTTCAGGAGGTTGTTTGTGGCGGGGAGTGTTTGATTGTTGAGGATGAAGTTGATTCCCTGACGGTGATCGGGCTAGCGCCAACGCTAGCCATTTTAGCCTCGATGTTAAAGCAAAATGCACGTCGTCAGGAAATTTGAACTGTTATGTTGTTCCATGAAAATTTGATAATAACAGATGCCTGAGGAAAAGTTGTCTCGTGTTTTTGGCTCGAATATTCCCTTTTCAGGGGTTTAAAATTTGAGCGACGGGCACTCGCGCAACTGATCTGAAATTTGGATGTTTATCTGCGTATGTGACGTTTCGAGACGCTTTAAATGAAGTTGGCGGCAAGGGGGGAAGAGGGGGGCAAGGGGGAGCTGATACAACATTTGGAAAGCTAAAACCCAGGAAAAAAACAACGGGGTTTGTGTAAATTATATGGTGGAAGAAGACCCACAGTGATACTCTCACATTGCAAGGGGTCTTTTTACTGCAACAAAATGCATTTAATATTGCAAATGTAGCTTTAAGGAATAAATGTTTTAGAGCTTAACAAGTGAACACTGTGCACACTTTCACAACGCATTTTTTGTGTATAATCCTTAATCAGAGAAAAAAAAAAGTATGACTCCGGGCTTAAATTTGTCAAAGGAAAATGTATAAAATTTAAACGAATGTTTAAAATACCCCGTTTTGTGACTATATCACTCAAAAAAAAAAAGGGGGAAAATTAAATAAATCAGAATGTGTGAAAATGAAAAAATAGCTTTTGTAAAAAGGAAAAAAAAAAAATAAAAATCTGTTTAAAACCCAAAAAATAAATTACATGCGTCTGGCCTCCCGTAGGTGAATATTATCCAAATTTATAAAAAAAACATTTTAATTGAGATAAATGAAACAACTGACATTGTCGTAGACCCCCTTCACAAGCAGGGCTAAAAATTCTAAAGACCTTAAAGGGCCTTAAACTCTGCACCTTTTAAAGCAATGTGTAATGCATACTGAATCGTCCTCTGAAGAATCCAGTGTAGCTGCAATTTCCCAGGGATAGTCAAGTTGTGCAGGAAATACGAGCAGAAACATCATCTGGAACGTTTTGGGAAAAGCGGGGAAAGTGCAGTTGAGTTGACCGGTCCACTGCAACCAAACATTTTGGCGTAGTGGGTGTTACCTGTAAAACATGAAAGTAAGTATAATTCCCAAAGGCCTAAATGCTTGCTTCAGGTATTGGATCCAATGAGGTTAAGTAAGCCAGGAGCTGTGTTCCGCACACGCTTAGTTGACTTCATTCTTAAACACCCCAAATGTGTCTATACTCCCAAAACAAAAATGCCAAGAAAAAATAAATGAAACGGGACAGAAAAAATTTTCTGTTACATGATTTCTTCAGCTCTAAGCATGTTTGTTTTTGCAGTTCATGCACCCCTCCTGCCCCATTACCTGTGTAGGTTAAAAATGAAAAATAAGTAAAAAACCCGACAGAGAAAATTTTTTTTAGGCAAACCCCCACAGACCACAATCGGGGTTGTCCAGGGTAGCTTGGTGGTGTCATCAAATTTGGAAAACATTTGTCTTGCCTCTGTGCAGTGGGTGACGCTTGACTTGGCACAATGGGTGAGGCTGACTTGCATGGCTATACCGAAGGGGCCCCTTGTGGCAGTGGCCTTTGGGCGTGGAGTGATCGCTGTTGACAGAATCAATGTCACTAATGAATGAATCTTCGCCAGTGCTGACCTTCAATTAGGTAGTAGCTTTTGGGGAAGAACTCCTCTACTCTCATCATGAGGGGGAACCTAAATAACACAAAGAGCTTCATTCGGTCAATATATTCACATAAAATTTTACTTTTTTCTTTGTCTAGGATCAATCCTAAACTTTTGCAATATAATCTAAAAAGGGTTTCTACTGATTTTGAGAATATTTGCTTTATATAAAGAGGTCATGTACACAACTAGATGGGACCATGTAAAACCAGTAACAGACAGGGCCCATTATTTTGTAAGTCTCTGAAAATGTCATACATGCGCTTAGAATGATACTTTTATGAAACTGAATTTTTATAGCTTCAGGGCTATTATTTTACTTTTTAACCCGGGCCCATATTTTTTTCTGATTTCTTTTTGGTTAGGACTCCTTAAAGGTCGCGGTCCACTACTTCGTCTCATAAAAATTGAAAGGTTTTTGTCCCCCCCACATCCTTATAAATCCTCTTTAACACAAACTAATATTATACCACCCCACCACCATTTTCAAATTTATTGTTATGCAAAGGGGGGGCAACATTTTTCCTGGAGGGCCGGGGGTGTTTCATGTTAAAAACCAACCCTTCAACCAAGAGGGGACTAATCAGTAAAATTTCCCCTGGTGTATTTTCGGGGAGTGAAAACCACCATACTTCGGCCCCCAGGCCCCGATTGCCCCCCCCGGTTTAGTGGAGTCAGATTGGGGGATTACACTTTACACCACAATACCTTTTTACCTTGGCAAATAACTTCTTTTTTCCCTTTTGACATAACTAGTCGAAACTTTCTACACTGAAGTCCCTAAAAAAATTTTGCAAACCTCAACACTGATCAAACAACACTGGGGTTAAGGATATCTTTATGTCCATTCGTGTACAGGGGCAAGGGGTAAAATCAGGCAGTTTCTGTATTTATGCAGTGCATACCTCACGCTTGTTTGACTTCATAGAGTCATACTTGACAAATACAATGGGTGGGGTGTCACCGAAAGACACCTCTTTGTCATCTTTAATAAAAAACAACTCAATCTGACTAAACTTAAATTGACTTCAGACTCCGTTTTAGGCAGAAAAAAAGATGAGATGTGAATCCCAAGGGGTGTGGTCGACCAACCCTTCGTCGTCTAACGCCGGGGGACACACCGGACGCGAAAGGCGCCGAATGCGACGAATCCCGAGGAAAATTCTTTCGCGCCCCATGTTAACCCAAATGGGGCCCGTGCAACCGGGGCCGCGGAAGGGCGCCGAATGGCCGCAGCCTCGCGACCTTTTCGGCGTCAGGTCTAAGATTTTATCGATTCGGAGCGAATGTTCAAGCTGGGCAGGAGTCAGACACAGGAACGGTAAGACCCGGTCAATTTTCCCAAAAAATATAACAAATTTCAAAATAAAACCCCTGTTTGAGGGTATTTCTGGTTTTTCCCTTAAATTTTTAAAACCGCTGTGTCAAACAGAGGCGGGGAGAGACGAGAGGCACACGAAAACCAAGCAGAAAGAGAGGATGTTTTGATTATCATGTGCTTTTTAAATAGACCCCATATACTAAAATATACATAATGCTTAAAAATTTTTTCATTCTTTGTTTCTTACTTGTGTTGCCCTGTTACTTGGGCATGTACTTTCATTTTGTTGTAAATGTTGTTCTTGTCGTTCATATACGTTTGTTTTGAAATATAAGCACTGTTCATTTTCATGCACTAAAGCTTCAAATGGTTGAAGAGAGCGGAGGACGAGCAGGCACACGGAGAGAGAGGGAGAGAGCGAGAGAGGAGGAGAGAGAGAGAGAGCGAGAAGAGAGAGAGAGAGAGAGAAAGAAGAGCAAGAAAGCAGAGAAAGAGCGAGAAAGAAAAGAAAAAAGAAAAGAGAGAAGCGAAAAAGCAAGAGAAAAAGCAAGAGAGAAACAAGAGAAGCGAAAAAGAGCAAAGAGAGAAAGCGGGGGAAAGCAAGAGAGAGCGAAAAAGCAAGAGAGAGAGCAAGAGCGAAAAGCAAGAGCGGAGAAAAGAGAGCGAAAGCGAGAAAAGGAGAAAGAGCGAGAGAGCGAAAGAAAAGCGCGAGAAAGAGCAAGAGAAAAAAAGCGAGGAGCAAGGAGAGAAAGCGAAAAGCAAGAGAGAGAAAGGAGAGAAAGCAAGGCGAGAGAAAGCAAGAGAGCAAGAGAGAGAAAGCGAGAGAGGGGGAGCAAGAGAGAAAAAGCAGAAACAAGAGAGGAAAGCGAGAGAAAGAGAAAGGGGCGAGAAAGAAGGCGGGAAAAAGAAAGAGCAAAGGGGGAAAAGCAAGAGAAAAGCAAGCGAGAGAAAGGCAAGCGAGAGAAAGCGGGCAAGAGAGAAACGAGAGCAAAGGAAAGGAAAGAGAAGAAAGCGAGAGAGAGAGAGCGGAAAGGGGGAGAGGGGAGAGAGAGAGAGAGAGAGAGAGAGAGAGAGAGAGAGAGAAGAGAGAGAGAGAGAAGAGAAGAAGAAGAGCCCAAACCCAAACCCCTCATTGGAAAACCGCGGAGATGTGTGAACAACCAAACTCCTTTGTCTTTGGGCCCGATGCGGCGCTTCCTTTTTTTTCCCGGTCAGTGTGCCCCGGCGTTAGTAACATTACTGGGTTTTTATTAATTTTAGATAGAAAACTTTAACCTAACAGGCCTTGAAAGGAGTTCCGCGAGAAAAACAGGACTGTACCTATTGTATGGAAATTTTTCTATTTTTTTTTTTTTTTATAACACAACATTCCCTACGGGGCTTACGTGTTTCTGTGATATTTTGATAGTATACACTAAAATGTATCTTTGGTTTACTGTAGTTCTCTTTTTCTAGTCTACTGAAAGTAAAAACCGATACAGTGGAATACTATGTGGACATTTTTCCCTCTTTCTCCCAATTGACCCTGGTGTTTTGGGATTTGAAATGCACCTCAACTTAAAAAACTGTTAAACTTTGTACTGAAAGTTTTTCCAGGGAAAAAACAACTTGGATTGGACCTTTTTTGGAAAAGACATTTGCTGTTAAAAGCTTTTTAGCCTGTCTCACTTCCTACAATCACATGCTTCCTCCCCCACCCCTGCCTCCCTTGTCTTCAAGCACTTAAAGGAAACTTTTTTCTTCTATTTAGTGGGTTGTTCTTAAGAAATCCCATATTGTAATCTTGCAAATTTATTATTATTTTCTTCCTTGCATTTGTTTACTACCTGTAGCTCGAAAACGTTTATACTACAACTATATGTAGCGGGTTCTTAAAAAAAAACTTTGCATAAATATGCATACTTATTGCAGTTTTCATTTTCTTTTGGACCTTTTTGAAATTAATGCACCCTACAGTGTTTGTGTTTACTACACGTGTCATATGTCAAAATATGCAGAATTATTTGTAGATGTGTGCTATGTTTTTTAAAAAGAGAAAAATTTGGTACTTTTTAAATTTTATAAAGGACTTGGTACTCTCCATGACTTCATACTTAAACCTTAATTTTTAAACCCTTTGATACTTAATACTTTTGATACTTAAACCTTTAAATTTTTAATCCCTTTGATACTTTTACTGTTTTTTGTTTCTTAACTTTTGTACTTTTAATCCTTTGATACTTAAAGCTAGTAGTTTCTAGCCTTGCTTTTGGTCGTAGCTTCCTTTAATCCCCTTTTTTTGATTTTCCTTTTTCTCATGATTTTCATGATGAATGTTTTCCTTGGAGATGCCCCACTTGTCGCCTGAGAGTACATTAGGGGAAAATGTGTCCTATGTGCCCCCCTGGAAAGATCCAAAAACATTAAAGAGATATTTCATTTTGGGGTAGAATACGAACTATTTTATCACCCCTTTGTACTTTGGGAGTAGAGGAGCAGTCAGCCTTAACTTTCATGCTATCATCACTGCCTACGGCCTTTTCCCAAAAGTGAAATATACATTTTATTTAATTTACCCCAAAAGGGTCAGTTGAAAAACTACTAGGGAACGGAATGTTTGATTTTCTGTTAAACGGGAAAAAAGATTTTAAGGAAAACTGTACAGAGTACCAAGTCCCTTTTGCCTACCCTGCACAAAGGGAACGTTCCTGGATAAGGGGAATGGCGTGAACAATGTTTTCCCCATGTAAAAACTGAAAGCAGGTAGATTTCTGGGGGATATTTGCTAGTTAGGGGAAAAATGCAAACAGACAGACCTATGGGACGGGTTTATTCAGCTAACTCACCTAAACTTAGCATGTCCTGTAAAATCAAAAAGCCATTATGATGTTGTCACTTCTAGCAGTCTTTCAACGAAGCTTGTATACCCATCTGAATTTTCCCCCAATGGGGTGACAGGTTTGGGTTTAAAGGGTAAAGAAGCGCTGTACAACAAGATAAAGATGCAGTTTTTAAACCCACTAAGGGATACTATTATTGACGCTAGAGAGGGACTGTTTTGCAGCCGGAGACACAGGAGTTAACCCGGGCCAATACATCAGCCAAAAAGGGTTTTGTTTCTTTATCTGACTCAAATATTACATTTTAAAGGGTTTCTGAAGTTTTAGGGAGATTAGCCTGTTGGTCAACTTAACTTTGAGGAGGTTTTCACCCTCAGATACTCTAAAACCATATATCATCAGTCTGTGATGTTCAATGTATTTCAGAAGTTATTTTGTGATGAGTTTTATTTTATTGTACCCATTTTCCCCTCAACCACCCACGTTTACTTCTACTTCTACGTAGATTTTGCCCGGTGCCCTTGCTAATCTTGAAATAGTGGTTAGTACATTACCCTCAAAGTAGAACTGACAACTTGTAGTAGCGCAAAGCTAAAGGTAATAAAACTGATATCCCCAAAAGTCTGTCAGTTTTGTAGGGGAAATTGGGCAAAAATGAACATGACAGTGAAGGGGTGGATGATGGGAACACTGTGTACAGAAAAAACCCCGGAAAAAGAATGTGGTTGCTAACCAGAAATGATTTCAAAAAAAAAACCCCCGGCTACTCTGGATATTATACTTTATTTGAATATTTTTTAAACTCCAGGGGTATAATAAAAAAAAAACATTTTATTACTAAAAAGGGCAGTCTTTTGACTTTTGATAAATTTTGTGGCCATCATACTCAACACAATTCAAATAAAGACATTGAAATTCTTACTCTGGCTTCCACCAGCCACACTATACAAACTTAAAAAACAACTGAATAAAAAAAAGGGGATATAAAAAATATACACAAAAAGTACATGGTGACAAGAAAAAAAGACAAATGGTGAAAGTGATGTTTTAAGTGTTTTCTGGAGCCATTACAATATTACAACCAAACTATTGCAAAAAATCCCCAAATAATAATAAAACTTTCTTTTCGTGGATCCAAAAAGACCCATCTCAGTGTTTTAGTTTCTCAATATTAAATCAATATTTTAAATGGAAATTTCTGGGAAAATTTTTCAGGGATTTTACAGAGAAAAAGTTTTTGACACATTTATTGACTTGGTAGGTTGATTTAAAATCTGAACAACCAAACCCCTTGACGCAAAAGGGGTTTTTTGACCCCTGAAAAAGATTAGACTAAGTCTTATGAACTAAACATTTGGAAAAAATGACAGACCCCGGGAATATTTTGAAAGGGTTTAATATTTTTTATGTATATTTGACAGGAAAAAAGCATCCACGATACTGAGGTGTTGACTGCATGGGGGAAACCCATTCAAAGGGGGTTTACATCTTGCCAACCACATCAAAAGTTAGTAAGGGTCCTGAGCATCTTAACACTTGGTTTCTTAGAAAAGCAGTAAATTCATGGAATCTATGTTTTAGTAAAGTAAACATTTGTTTCCCCTCCCCCAGATGTGAAACTTGAACCTCCAGCAGATAAGGCAGGAACTCATTCAACTATTCAGAATGTGGAGAACAAAAAAATGTCGTGGGAATAGTCGGGGGAAAATTGTGGCATTTATCATTTTCTCTTGATTCATTTTTTTTTCTAAAAAAAAACCAAATCACAAGAAACCATCAATTTTTTTGAATGTAGTACTTGTGCCAAAATCACATTGCTATTGATTTAAATAAATTTTTTCTTGTACCTTTATAGAAAAAAAGAAAGTTTCCCCAAAAAGGTATTTACATGTCTTCTATTTAAAAACGTTAAATAAAATGTATCATACCCGGGGATAAAGTTATGGGAAATTATTTAATGTTACTTAACCTTCCCCCTTTCAAGGAAACTAGCAAATCAAAACCAAAATATTTGAACAGCAACGGGAAGGACTATCTAAATGAGCTACACTAGTGATGTCTTTAGAAATGCCAGATGTTTTAAATTTTTTAAATTAAATATAATTCTATTCCCCCGATTGAAAGCAGTGTTTTCTTTTAAAATACTTCTAAATGTGCCTTTCGGGGAACATTGTAAAAGTGGTCTAGGAAACCAGTTCTGATACAAGCTGGATGCTGGGCCATTTTTTACATTCTCTTTTTTCCCACGGGCCCCCCCCCCCCCCCCCAAACCCCCCCCCCCCCCCCCCCCACCTCACCTCCCCTCACCTCTGGTACCTCCCATGCCAATAAAGGGCGACCCTGCAGCGTGTCATTCGCTCTGCCTGAGAAGGGGATTGGCTGCAATCTCCCTCCCCTCCAGGTGTACCCTGTTCACGCACGACTGCGTGGGAAAAACACAGTCCAAAACCTCATTAAGTTTTTCCGCGACACGACCCCTCTCGGGGCCCGTCACCGACGGCGACAAGCGGCCTACAGAGGGGTCAAGCCCTGTCTCTTGGTGCCAGGGCAACAACCTCCATCTCAACATCGACAAAAAAAGGAGCTGATGTGGACTATAGAAGGGGCCCGAGCACGGGGCACGCCCCCAACGACATCAAGGGGGGAGCGGTGGAGGAGTCAGCAGCTTCGGTTCCCCGGTGTCCATTCAACGAGGACCCCCACCTGGAAAAAACCACGCCGAATCATTCAAGACGCAAGCGCGATTTCTTCCCACGCAGGTGAGGAAGACAAATTGGGGCTTTCCCGGTTTTCCGCAACTTTTACAGGGGGCAAAACCCTCGAGAGTATCCCGATGCTGCATCTCGGCCCGGGATGGCAGCTGCACCGCCCTCAAAAGGAAGGCGTGCAGGGGTGGTGAAAGCGCACGACGCATCCCCGGTCGGAGTGCCCCCCATGGGGGTCCCCCTTTCACCAGCGTGCAGGAAGAGGCCCGCAAGATCCTTAAAGGGTCCTTTTCCCCCCCACCAAAGCTGTTTGCTCTGTCGCGACAAAAACAGTTTTTTCCCACAGGCCATCAGGTCCTGAAAAAACCACCCGAACCCTTTACCCTTTACCTTGACCTGTACCCTCTGGACTCTGAGGGGTGCAAGAGAAGTAGCCCCCCCCCCACCCTGGACACAAAACTCTTCGAGTCATCCCCCCTGGGGAAGGCTGGGTCATCAAGACCAAAAACCTCCGCCACAAGAACAGTTCTTTCCTTCTGCTACCGGGGCCCAATCAAAAAAAAGGCCGGTTTCCCCCCGTAACATGGACCCAACCCCCCCCCTTGCTAAAACGTAATTGTTATTTTCATTATTTTCAGGGGTTTTTCCCCCAAAAACGGGGGTTTTTTTTACTTTGTATTAAATCAAACACGTTTTAAAGTTCTTCAAAAAGGGTTTTTTATTTAAAAGGTTGTGATATTGTGTGGTTTGGTATTTTGGTGGGAAATTTTAACTAAGGGAAAAAGAACACATTTTCTAAAGAACAAATTAAGTTTTTTTGGTATCGACAGAGGGAAGGAAAATTCGGGCTGGGCCTTTTTTATTGAAATTATGACATAAAGAGGTACCGGAACCTAAAAAATTTTTAATTACCATTGAAAGCCAAGAGAGCGAAATTCCAAAAACAATTAAAGATAACAGGTTGCAAAAAGACACAGGACCCCATCCCCCCAAAAAAATGAGGGAGGACCCTGAGGGCCTATTTTAAAGGGTGAGGCAGAAAAATTTGGTTTTGGCCCCCGAAATGGGGCCCCCCAGGGCGCAAAAACTTGTTGGAATGTTGAAAGAGGGCATCTAAGAGGGACTTCTGAGTTTTTTTCACAGAAAAGGGGCCCCAAGTTTACCAAATTAAGGGGGACCTTTGGACCCTACATTTCTATAGGGGGCAATTGGAAAAACCCCCTTTTTAGATGTAGGGAACACCTTTCACCCCGGGGCCCCCATTTTATCCACTGGAGGGGGAAAAGAGGTATAATGGGATTATATGTTTTTCACTGAGGGTCCCCTTAAACTGCATCCTTTTCTTATGGAAAGGGCACCCGGGACATTCAGTAGGGAGCATAGAGGGATAGGAATCATGTTGATTGTAAGGGCAATGGGATCATCACATTTTTCACTAAGGGCACCTTAAGAATTATCGAATTTTCTTTGTTGGGGGGACTAAAATAAATTTATTGGTAAGAGCATGGGGCACCAATATTTTTTCCCCTGTGACACCAATAGGGCTTCCTTGTTTTGAATGAGGGTTTTAAAATTTTTATGGGGAAAGGGGGGGTGTGGTTGTGGTTTAAAATTTTGGGATTTAAAAATTTTATTTTAAAGAAAGAGTAGAAAGGGAAAGAAAGGTTTTGATGGTGAAAATAAGGTTTAATGGTGTGGCCGGGGGACGCGAAGTGCCGGGGGTGGGGCCCCCAGAGTCATACATATTTATGGGGGGGGGGGGGGGTTAGGGGGGGCCCTTTGATTTTTGAGGCTTGGGGAAATCTGACAGTAGATGTTTAACGGGGGCTTAAAAAAGGGTGGAAAAAGAAGTGAGGGTTGGGGGTTGGAAGAAATTCCCCGGGTGGAAAAGCTTTTCCCGGGGGAAATGGGCGTTTCAATAATGGAAAATGGTCATTTTTTACAAAAGTTTCCCCGCTCCTTTAAGCACCAAAAAGCCCGGTTGTAAACATGGAGGGGTTTGGAAAGGGGGTGGGGGGTGAAGGGAGGCGGCACGAAGGGACCGTCTCGTTTGCCCAAAGCCTTTCCAGCGTTTCAAAAAATGGTGCAAAACCAGGGCTTGCCTGAAATTTTGGGAAATAATTTGGGGACCATTTTTAAAGATCTGATCTGAAAATTTGGGAATTTTTCACGAAAATAAAAAGGGAAACGCACCGGGGGCTAAACCCCAAAATTTTTTAGGGGCTGCTCTTTAAACAATCGGAAGGGGCCCGGATCCCCCCTTTTTTGGGGATTGGGGGCCCCCTTTTTTACGCCCGGGGTTTTTTTCCCCCACCAAAATCCCCCTTTTTTACCCCAACCCCCCCTCAGGGAAGGCCCCCTGAAGGGCCCCAAATTTAAAAAAATTAGGTTTGGGTTTCCGCCCTTAAATTAAAAAAAAAATTTAAATTTTAGCCAAACTTGTTAGAAAAAGGGAGGGAAAAAAAAGGGCCCCCCCTAACAATTTTTTAAAATTTTTTTTCCCCCTTAAAAAAAAACTCAAACTCAAGTGATTCTAAATTTCACTTTTAAGGACATTTTTCTTAAAATCTGAAATTTTTTAATTAAATTTTTTTCACCTTAATTAAAACAAGCTTTTTTTTTCCCCTCCTTATTTTTTCAAATGCTTGTTACGAAAAAGGGGGGAAGGTTTTCACCCTTTCCCCAAAACCCCCAAACTTTAAAACTATTTTTAAAATTTTAACAAAAAAACAAATTTTTTACATAAAAATTTTTTTGACCCCAATCCCAAACCCCCCTCAGATTTTTAAGGGTTATTTTCCCGGGGAAAGCTTTAAATTTCATAAAACTATAAAAAACCCTTTGGAAAAACAAACAAACCTTAAAGTTCATAAACCGTGTCAAAAAACCCCGGGGTTCCCAAAACTCTTTTTTTTTTCAAAATTAAAATACATTTAAGTTTAAATGGGGTTAAATCCCTCCCCCCTACCTCAAGAAATTTTAAATTTTTTAAAGGGGTTTTTTTATAATATTTAAAGTTTAAAACAAAAGGGGGTTAGTCATGACCCTTTTTTTTAAAAACCCCCCAATTAAAAGGAGGTTTTTTCGATCAGGGTTGGGAAATTTTCTCCCGGGTTTTTAGGGGGTCTGGACATTTTTTTAAAAATAAAAAGGTTTTCCGAGGAAAAGGGAATGTTTCAAAATTTTAATTAAAAGGTAATAGTTACACCCCCAAAATTTTTTTAAACCCCCTCCCCCCCCATTTAAAAACCAAAACAACCCGGTTTTTATTTTATTAAAAACCGGGGGAGGGGGGGGGTAGGGGGGGGGCGGGGGGGGGGGAGGGCCCCGAGGGGGCCCCCGAACTGACCCCCTTTTCTCCTGGGTTCGGGAGGAGTCCCCCTTTTTTAAAACCCCCCTTTCCCGGGAGACGCCCTAAGGTAACACCCCCTTTGGGATTTTCAAGGGCCCCGGGTTTAAAAAAACCAAAAAGCCAAGGGGGTGAAAACCCCCTTTTCCCCCGTTTTTTTTAAAAGGTTTCTTTGGGCTGCAACGGGGTCTGGGGGTTTTTTGGTGTTTATAATTTTGGGTAAAAGGGTTTAAAAAGGTGGGTTTTTCAATTTCTTAGGTTGGGAAACCCCAAAACACACTTTCGGGGGGTTTAACTTTTTTTTTTTTTTTTTTTTTTTTTTTTTTTTCTGGGCCTGAAAAATCCATTTTTAGGGGTTTTTTTCCGCCCCTTTTTTGGCGAATTTTTTTTTTTACCTTCGGGGGGGCCCCCGAAAGGGGGTTTTTTACTGGGGTTTTTTTTGTTTCCTTGGTTGTTCTGTCTTGGAAAACATGAGCGAAATCAGCACCTTATGTTCTCCCTGGACATCCAGCGCTCCAGCACCAGCCACAGCTACGAGGAGAGTGAGTGATCAGGACTGCACACACTCATACCCCGGTTATCTATGTGTAATACTTTATGAAAGAGAGACAAAACAAGAGAGAGGAGTCTGGTGCCCGCTAGTCTCAAATATTGTGTGTTTGTGTGCGTGTGTTTTTCCGACCAGGGGTGAGGGCCCTGAGCGTCGCAGAGCTGAACGAGCGCCTGGAGGAGACGGAGACGGCGATCAGGAGGTTCTCTGAGGAGCTGATACAGCATCTGGCTCTCAGGGACGAGCTGGACTTTGAGAAAGAGGTGAAGAACAGCTTCATCTCAGTGCTCATCGATGTACAAAACCGGCAGAAGGAGCACCGGGAGTTGCTGAAGAAGAAGAAGAAGCTCAAGAGCGGAGCCGGGACCCCGCAGGGCCGCGGCGAGAGGACACAAACGGGATCAGTCAGTATTTATTTATTTATTTATTTTGCGCTTATTCCTCTTGATCTAGTCATCATCACCTTAATCTCTTTTTATGTCACTGTTTGTTTGTTGTATTAAATTATTGGCTCAATATAATGGTGATATTATTTTAGTGGTTTTATGCTATATTTAGCTGGTAGTGAAGTGATTGCCCAACCACAACAACAACTACTCCTTTTTTGGGTCTTCTAATCTTTATTATACACTGTTAACTACATTTCTCACATAACTGATCAACTGATTCCTCATCTTTCGTCTTTGATCACCTCTCACTTCCTGTGTCTTTGCTTTACTTCCTTTCTCTTCAGCGCTTCAGCGTGGAGGGACTCTCCACTGTCATTCAAAATGGCTTCCGGCATACTTTTGGGAGTGGGTGCAGTGAAAGACAGGTTACTTCCTATTTCTCTCTCACCTACTGATGTCTATCATTCTATTTCCTGTACTGAGAAAAATATGTTATCATTCTGAACATCGCCCTTTTCTTGACGCAGAAACACACAACCCCAGGATCTTTTTCTCAGTTTATCTATCTTTCTTTTCAAAATCTCTACGTAACGGATCTGCCAATCAGAGATAAAACAAGTCACGTTGCATTTACTGTTTCCATTATTTTCTTCACTATTTTAATTGCATTCCATCTCCATCATGCAGCAAATATTAATTCTCTCCTCTAATTTCCATCATTCTCTCTCATCTCCTGTTTTCTGCTGTTTTTCAGTATTTGACCACAGTCATCCCTTATGAGAAAAAAGGACATCCTCCTTCAATCGAAGACCTCCAGATCCTGACCAAGAGTGAGTCTCATCATCTACACTTATTGACTGTTTGCTGAGCCAGTGCCAGAGAGTGATCCATTCATTCCTCTGTGTCTACTGTGTGTCTACTCTCTTGCAGTTCTGCAAGCTATGAGGGACGACAGCGACAAGGTGCCCAGTCTCTTAACAGACTACATTCTCAAAGGTGAACCGGTCTCTTTCTTGTATAACGTTTTGAATTAGGCAGCTTGATATGCTGCCAGTATGTCTACATGGTAATACAGACACCAGAGGATCAATGACCAATCAATTGTTCCATTGTACTATTGATTGGGCCTGTAGCTGATGACCTGAACTTAATGCTTCCAGTTAACAGGCAAGAACATTTGTACTTTGCCCTTTGTGCGTCTTTTCTTTCACATACCTTCTTTTTTCACTCTTTTATATTTTGTCTCTCTCTACTTTCCATTTTGTATCCTGCCTAATTTGTTGCTGCATTGCGCTCGCTAGCTCTGGTGTGAGAGCAATGGATGGACAGGTTTGTGACAAATTCACATATGATGTGGTGTTGTTGCTCACAGTGGGAGAGCGCCCCCCTCCTGACCGCTGAACCGTAGTGCAGTCTCATCCCGACGTGTCCTTTTCACTTCCTCACTTCTCCCACTATTGCACAATGTGTGGTCACGGCATGGCAGACCCTCCTCTGTGTCTAGACTAGCCCTCACTGATGATGACTGACTGCTACACTTACACTGGAGTCCCGGTGCACTGAACCCAATTTACCCTGCAGCTATAAGGCTTAGTGCCAGAGCGCTGGTTGGTACAGTGTAACTATGTAAGATGTACTTAGACTTTTTATGATTATTTGGATAATAATAGTTAGCTGGTATTGCTCGACTGTTCTCATGCCCCTATGTTCTACAGTTTTCCCTCCAGCTCCCCTCAATGCTTTTTAACAAGCTCTTTCACAACCCTTGCCAAATATTTCTCCTTCAAGTCCCCCAATCTGCTTATGAAGTTGTTTTTATATGGTTCAATGTCGATTTCATCCTCTAGAATTGATGGATATAATTTGACTTACCCTGTGAAGCTGAAGCCTCATCCCCTGGCCAGTCATATTTATCAGTTCTGCTAATAATCATCTGTGGTTTTATTACAGTGCTTTGCCCAACGTAGACCAGAGGGATGGTGCCCAACACCCTGGAGAGGCTTCAGATAGCGGAGGCTGTTTACCATGGCAACAACCAAGATGAAGACAACTCACTGTATTTTTTGCAAACATGAGCACACTTAATTTATTCCTGCACGTTTTTACCTCAAGATGCTTCGTTTTGTGTTTAGTTGTATTTATTTTTGGTTGAGCATAGTGATTTCACAAACCTAGTGTATTCCTGTGCATTTTAACTGTTTGTGTTATTTCAGTGTTTTTATTTTTCTTGCACTGTGAAACACAGTATACTAAAATGATGAATCATATAAGAAATATACATATAAGAGCTACAGTATTTAGTACGAGCCTTGCTAACTGGTTAGAAGAAGGGATTTGTATTAATTTGGCAAACCCCTTCTGAAGGGCTCAGTATCAATTAAGCATTGAACAGATGTCCATAAAGCTTGCCAGGCTCCTGGACTGATGATGCTCAGTCCTCCTTGCCCACCTCACAGTGTGACAAACACCAATCAAGGAGGCTGACACACATTCAGCACACTGTGCATTTAGTCACAAGACGCAAGAGCACAGCAGTCGCAATAATAATAGTTTAAAAGCAGTTAAATCGTTTAACACAGCCTCCCATGCAGCCGTAGACATAAGGCTTTCCTGTTATGTGGTCATCTCAGCAGTATACACCATATACATCATTATTCCATGGAAGAGGATGTGTTTATAGCCAAGGTAATGCCGTAGCACTGACACTACTAACTAAATAACTAACTATGCATCTGAGTGACTAGTGAGATTAAATGCGACCCATGCACTGTCTGTACTTTTCGAGACCCTGACTGGGGCTCTGAATCAGAGCCTCTAGTGGAGACCTGCCCGTCGCGACAGGGCGGCACACACAATGAATGGGCATTGATCTATGTACTTCTAGATCCAAGAAGTGAGCTGCCTTTGCCTTTGCCTGAACTTTTGTACATTGTAAATAACTTATTTTCAATGACTGTTATATTATTGGTCTACCTATCTGCATTATTAATTTATTTTGTAAATATCTTGTTTTGAATATATTGATAAAATCACAACATTTAAACAAAACATTCCTCTTTGTCATTGAGCTGTCCTTGAGAATAATACAGCAAGATGCTGTATATAGTTATCTTATATTATATAAATGATTTGAAAGCACTAGGTGTCAGTCAAGCTATTTTGACTGTATCTGAACTGCTCATGCTTGGAAATGTGCCTTTTCATTGCATTATGTAAGCTTCAGTGTTATTTGGCTCTGAAATGTGTTTATTCAATAAGTCACCATTACACTGAAGAATCAAAACGTGGGATCAACATGAGCAGCAAACAGTTAAAGACTTGGACTGCCAGGGAGCCATCAAGTCTTTCTGCACTGGCACTGAAACAGAAACATCACTCTGGCGAAGACTCCTCCCACCGAAAAGAAAACAAAAAACCAACAGGACATTCACAACATACATGCAAGGCTCTGCCGTGCGTACCTCCTCCAGCTTACTGAGGAGAACCAGATGGAGGATCTGGGAGAAATCCCAAGACTTGTCCAACCCCTGGCCTGTTACAGACATCATCCAAAACACAACAGACCAGCCAGGAACACAGGATGGATTTAGTCTACAGTTCAATTAGCACACAACAGAAATTGTAGGCAAGTCAAGTTAATCATCATTTGCCACAGTGTTTGTAATAGTTCTCTCTAGGTGGCACCGATAGATGCACAGTTGTATAAATTGCTCAAGTACAGTTACTGTGGGCTATAAGAGAATCTGAGTGATGTAATACTAAGACACAAGCTACTACACGTTGCTGTTGGTAAGATAAAAACAAATGCTCCACAGACATATTGTGCCTCTCCTGAAGTTCATTGGTAACCTGAAAACATATGGAGCCCAAGTCATGCTTGTCTCAACCGTGTTAAACACTACACCTTCCTCCTTTCATCAGCATTTCAAAAGACACGAACAGCTGTTAAACATCTGTAAAACATTTGTTCCCTCTTAGAAATGATTTCCTCATTCAACTCTCTGTCACCATTCCAGGCGTGTAAAACACAACACAAGTCTGAGTCAGAGTCAACCCCCAAAGCTGCAAAGCGCTCGTGTGGTGCACAACCTCTGTACCAAAACAGTGTTTTTACTGTGGAATTACTACCAGCGGTGAAGAAGTTCTCTGAGCAGAATGGATACTAGAGCTGTCTGCTTGATGTTATGCCTTCTGCTGGCACACTCCACGGCCCAGCAGAACCCAAAGAAAAAGAATGGCAAGAAAGGTAGGAGGCATGTTTACTTGACACTGGAGAAGAAAACAGTCACTGTGTTGAATCTCTGAATACATTTTACAGAATAACACTTGAGGTGCCATCAAAGTCAATCAATACTGCTGACTGGATTGACTGTGATTCTGAATACATGTTTTTTCTTTTCTGCACCTTCAACAGACGCAAACAGTGCTGCAATAGAGGAGCTGAAGAAACAGATTAATGATATTGTACTAGAGCTGAATGTGCTGAAAGAGCAGCAAGCCTTACAAACAGGTATTGTGCCTGCATTGATAAAGTACATTAGTCAAAACAGAAGAAAGAAAAAAAGAAAAACTGCCACAAAAAAAAACAAAATTTACCTTCTACACTACAAACACTGTTGTGTGTGATGGGAGGGGTCAGGACGGGGTGGAGCTCAGTTCCATGGCTATTATTCATTAGTCAAGGATAACAGCATGGAAGTTGTGGAACATCAATCAGTGATGGAGAGCAGAAAGGACAGTGCAATAACACCTGTCCAACACTGACTCATTAATTTCCCCTTCAGTTTGTTTGAAAGGCACCAAGATCCTGGGCAAGTGTTTCCTGGCTGATCCAGTGAAGAAGACCTACCATGCAGCCAATGATGACTGCATCGCCAAGGGGGGCAGTCAGAGCACCCCTCTGACAGGAGACGAGAACGACCAGCTCTATAACTACGTACGCCAGAGCATCGGCCCCGAGGAGCACGTCTGGCTGGGCATCAACGACATCGTGACCGATGGCCACTGGGTCGACCAGTCGGGGTCCGGTGTGCGTTTCAAGAACTGGGAGACAGAGATCACCCTGCAACCAGATGGCGGGCGTGGCCAGAACTGTGCCATACTCTCCACCACAGCCAATGGGAAGTGGTTTGACGAGAGCTGCCGTGCTGAAAAGGCCTCGGTCTGTGAGTTCAATATTGTCTAAGCTCTCTTTCTCAATCTCTGACATTAACATCATTCTTGCAGATAGATATTCATATGAATGGTGAATGCTGCTTGCAGAAAAACTGAAACATTTAGAGCACTTGAATGCTGCTTGGTACAAATTTGCAAGGCCTTGAGGAATTATGTGAATTTTTCTTAACCATTCGCTCCCTGTTTCTTGACCAAACCATTCAGATGTTGATGGTTTGGGAATGTGTGACTAAAATTATTGGTAGATATTTTACACACAAAGTGATAAAGTGCTTCAGTAGGTTCACGTCCTAAAACATTTATGTGTACACTTTTTTATTTTCTTACAATGTTCTGACCTGTTTTAGCATCTGCTGTTCAATTCAATAAAATCTTTTTTTACTGAGTAGCAATCATAAGTTTGTTTTTTCAGTCCCTTTGTGTGTCTTTGTCTCTAGTTCTGAATGTTATGTTAAGTTATGTTTCTCCTATTATATTTTATACTATTAATAGAGCTGTGTCTCCTCAGTCAACCTCATCAGTTAGTCTTCTGGTTTATGTCAAACATATTTCTTGGGGAAATAAATCACCTGTCATAACAGGACTATTTTTTTCATCAGAGAGAAAAATTTACTTATTAGCTTAGTACACGAGGGTGACTGTAAGCTGTTTCAACTAATAATGTGCTAAATGAAGATATTGATCTCTTAAAAAAACAACCTCACAAACTTTTGCTTTGAAATATTAGGTTTCTGTCCTTTCCCCGGTTGTTTTCCTGGGCCGGTGGGATTAAAAGATCACTAGCAGCCAGTGTGTCTCTCCAAAAATAGATCTAAAACCACCGGATGATAAAGTGTTGTGTTTTATTTTTATCCGTTCTAGCCTTTAAAATAGCTGCAGTGTGAATCCAGGCTGTCAGCTCCATGAGAAAGGACTTCCTGCAAGTGTCTCCTCTGAGTCCTCTCATCATCCAGGGCCTCAGTATAGTCTGAGACACAGGAGTATGATGGAAGAATATTGAATTACTCAGTATGTTCAGTGGGAGGCAAACAGAATAATTATTATTTATCTTAGGGAGGACATTTTAAACTAATACATGAGTGATGTGTTTTCAGTTCTTTACATTCAAAGTCCAAGAGGAAGGCCAGCACCAAGAACATCATGACTGTTGATGATTTTCTTTTAATACATGTTGTTTTGTCTTTTATGCCCTTTCATGCCGGTTGGGTCAGCTGACCACTTTGTTACTGAGGGTGGAAATTGCATATGGTGTTGTTGGTTTAGCATAAGCATAAGTGTAGCTGCAATGTAGTTAGATATCAGAATTCTATGGAGGTGTCATGGTCCTGATTCAACACAACATCTGTGCTGTCCCCACTTGATAAGCCACATCTTTCCCTAACATCCAAAACAGACTTCTGCATTAGCACTCACCCTCGTTTAATAGCCTGTGGGACAGTTACATCAGATCCTGTGCACTAGGTCAGTGAACAAATATGCTCTCTCACCACACATCTTCTGCACACACTCCACTGATCTCCGCTGAACTGTTTGTAGACAGCAAATGCCTTCATCTCAGTCCCTTTAACATCAGTCAGTCTGTCAAGTCTTTATGGCACATACAGTATCTATGTACAGTGTAACCAGTATAGCTTTAAATATGAAAAGTAACTACATTGCCTGACAGCAAACAAAAGGGACGTTTATATTTTCAGGAATGAGTGATGACTGATTTATGGCAAAAGAGCAACTTTCAACTAGCAGTGCCACATGTCTCCCCCTACAGTTCATTTTCTGAATTGTATGAAGCAAGACCTCAAAAGGAGGCATATGCTTTCTAATGGCATCGTCTGGGTCAGTCTAATGTGGGAATCAATGCTCTACATAGAACTACATAGAAATGAAAGTGTCCAAACTGGGAAATCGTGTTATAATCCAATTTGAATCTTAGTAGAGTTGTATAGGTTAAGGTAAAGATACAATATCTATAATACACTGTGGGTGTCCATAAGGCACAGTTGTTTAATAGTAAAAATTAAAATCTCAGCATTCACATTTCTTACACAAGACAAGGACATGCAAACACACACATGTAATATGCACACTGTACAAAACTAACACTGTCTGCATATACAACGTAACTCCAACGAAAGACATTCATTACTTAAAAGCAACATAAAATCTAACAGTGCAAAACAAAGAATTTGGCATAGAGAATAGTGAAGTACTGCTGATATGATAATCAAAACAAGTGCGCCTTCATGTAAAATATATTGAGGTAACTAACTACAGCATGGGCAGGTTTGAACAGGCTTGCCTTTGGTGCAAAACTGCAACCGAAAAGCAAAGACGGCTTTTTATAAGGCTGAGCAGCAGGTGATCACATGGATGCCAGGGAACCGTCATTACAGTTCAGAAGACTGAATCCAATCTCCTCTTCAGTTCCCTCCCTCTGGCTCCATCCTCGGCCCCAGCACCGCCTCACCTTGGACCTCAGTGCCGTAAAGCTCATTGTCCACCATGGGTGGGGCTTTGCTTGGAGGCCTGTTGGGAACAGGAGGAGCCTGGTGGGACACGGGAACAAACGGCTGGTAAACACCAATGTTCAGGTTCTCAGTGGCAGTGCCCATGGAGAGTGGTGGTTTGTGTTGGTCCGTGGGCCCCGTGAAGGGCTGGTATGTGTCAACCTCTCCATAGATGCCCATGTCCTCCCCCCGTCTCAGCAGGTGTGTGTAGACCAGCGTGTCCTCGATGGAGGTGTAGATATGGGACTCATTGTCTTCGCGTGATTTGGGGAACCTGGCGCCATTAGGAAGATTAGGATTAGGATTGTAGATGGACACCTCATGATTCCTCTCTCGTTTCTTCTTCCTGCTTGACAGGAACGACGATGAGATGAGAAGAGAAGGACAATAATCAGTTAAAAAGTTAACAAGGGTGTGTATGAAAAAGACTTCAAAGTAACTTAACTTTATTAGAGTGAGAACAAGACCCAAGTTCAGTAAAAAATCTTTCTTTCCACTAGTCATTAATTATACAATATGAAAACTTTAGTGGAAAAGAAAAGTTTGAATAAGGTAAAAAGAGTCATCCTTAAGGGCATAGATTAAATATAAAATTAAAAAAATACTGCGGCAATACAATATCGACTCACCTGATCACCACACAGACCACTGCCAGCACAATGACAGTAATAACCAACAGAGCAGCCACCACACTCAGGATGATAGGCAGGAGCATCTCTAGTTGATAACAAACACAGAGACAAAATGCTCTATATGAATAACTGCAATCAGTGTAATGGCACTGTTTAAAGTTTGATATCATCCCTCTGGCAAAGGGAAGAGTTTAAGCCCAGACATGAACAGATATTGATGAACAAAGTCAAAGAGGTAGAAGACGTCAATGATGGATAACTGAGGAGGAACAAGCAACTGTATGTGTTTTTATTCTCACCCTTCTTATTTTGAAAGGTGATCTGCGTGACCACGCTGAAGCTTCCTGTCTCGGGCATGCAGTTGGACATGTTGAGATAGAAGCTCTCGGAGACGGTGATCTTGTTGTCGCGGGGCTCATCCTCCCTGCGGCTGTACATCTCCTCCAGAGAGCCCAGGCTCTGCACCTTGATGTTGGTGTGGCGGTTGCTGCACTTGGGCTGGTTGAGTTTGGTAAACATCAAGACGGCCTCCATCTTGGGGGGCACGGAGACGATCCAGGAGACCGTGGAATAGGACTTCATTCCTACTGGCCAACCGGGAGTAGCCAAAAGCACAGGAACACCTTTCTTTGGAGAGACGGTGAAGATGTACCTGTCTGAATGTGTGTTAGAAAGAGGGGAAGCGGAAATTAAGCGAAACCTTGAAAGGTAGTATGCATGTGTTTATAATGCGCGAGTCAAAACACATCATCAGGTTAAGCTGCTGTTACCTGAGATCCCCTCGCTGAAATTGGCCCTCAGCAATGACTGAGAAGACGGCCATGGCACTTTACTCCCCATCCTGAAGGCGGTGACAGACACATTGGTGTGGATTTGGACCTTCTGTATGGCTCCCTGAGGGCAAAACGTTCCCAGAGAACTGCCATCATCCTCATCCACTTTGAGAACGATGCCGTCTTTACACGGTTGTACAGCCTGCCTTAGGGAGCCATTGGAAGGACACAGCTCCACGGTGCCATGTGGAGGAGGGTGGAGGGTCCAGGTCATATTATTCAGGGGGGCAGGGAGACAACTTGGAAGCGAAGGCACAGCCAGGGGAACAGGGGCCTTCGGGCAGTCTTTGAATTGATGACATTCTGGACAGATGTGAATGAGAATGTGAAATGTGAAGACATATAGAGGTCATTTAGCACCTTGGGCGTTGTGAAATAGGATTTCAAGGAGCTACAGAAATCAAATTTAATTGCTGAAAACGGCTGAATTAAACACAGTAGTTTCAAGCTACCCGGGGCATATTTAAGTCCATGGAAACACGTAATAAATGACGATGTGACCTGAGTGGTGAGCCACACATTGAAGTTAGTGGCTTGGTGAGCCGCAGTGTAAATACCTAGTGATCTGTATGACTGTGCTTGTTACCTATGACTCCTCTGGCGGTGACCTGTACGTCTTCAGGAAGGCAGTCCTGGAACGACAGCTGAGTAACGCTGTCTGACGAAACAGTGATTTTCTCCTGAGCGATAGAGTTCATTTTCATCTCACAGTCAGAGGCCGTTTTCATCTTCTCAATGGAAAGAGAAAGGCCCTTCTCTTTCCTCAGGTCCACACTACACAACACTACATAAAACATAAAAAAAAGATTGCATTTATTCTCTCTCATTCCCTCTTTCACCTCTCACACACACACACACACACACACACGTAACAGGAATTGTGATTTAATCTGTAGAGAAGAGCGATACCTCCTTGGTTAAAGGAAGTGTTTCTTGGTAATGTGTCATTCCATTCATGACTCAACGATGAGGCAATCTCAGAGCTCCCCTAACTTAAGACATGAGGGCTCAGTTAAAGGCCATGAGGCCCACTTTCCAGAGCATTTCATCATTACTCACCAAGCTCCAAATATGACTCTCCTTAAACTGAGTCAGAAAAAGAGAGAAAATCCTCTCATAACTTTGGCTGACATAACTCATAACTTTGTTGTAACGTGATATTACAATGGGAAATCAGCTAGAAATCAAAAGTAGAGCAACTTGGGCAAAAAAGCCTCAATGCATAAGTAAGTTTACCAACTCAATCATTGAGGCTTTTATCACCCAGGTAGATGGTGTGTGGGTTGCTCAACTTGTTGAATTCCTTGATTGACCCGCCCAAGTAAGTTCTTAGTACTACCATAGCACAAAATCTAAATCTTGTCATACAGTACACTGCCCGTCAAAAGGTTTGGGGACACCTAGCTTTTGAAAATGTTTTTAAATACATCAGCAATAACTTAACACATTAAAGACTAATTAGGTTTATTTTGAGAAAAACAATGATATACCCTTGTTGTGATGTCAGCACTCATCAGCGGCTACCTTTCAGGTGTTTAAACCACCTTTGAGGCAAAAGATTTTCAGTATGTGCTTTTAACAAATTTGGAAATGAAAACTGTCAATTCATTATTTAGGAAAAACCTTCATACCGAGGAAAGTAACAGAGAAAATCAAACATCCCATTAAAGGCAAGGTGTCCCCAAACATTTGCAGTGTACATCAACATCATTCATCTTTCATAAAAACAGCATAACCACTCCGGTATGCTACCAAAGCCAAACTGAATCAGCAAGTGCACATGATGTACAAACCTGGGGAGCTTGCTCCTAGCAGCAGAGACCTTGAAGTTTAAGGAGAGTCCTGGAGAATTAGCACGAGTCCTGTCCATCTCACAGTTCCTCAGGGTCAGAGTGAAGTTCCCCTGTGTCTGGGCTGGCTGGGTGTCTGTCAGCCTCAGCACCAAGCTCCCTGTTCCTTTGCTGTGGTACTCCACAGGCGGTCTCTTTTTTAAGACAGCGTGGCTGTGTGTGGCTTAAGAATTGAACCGCCGCGTTGTGTCTGGCTGGAACCTGAAACTCCCACTGCATCAGGTCATCATCGGGAAAACTGTCCGGGTAGTTTGGAGAGAGCAGCTCTGTGGATGAGCTCCCCTCCGGTAATATCATTTTAATTTTGGCAAGGGCTGAGGGAGAGAAAATAAGTACAGAGGCATGTCAGATGATGTGACTTTTGTCTATCTTGTAATCGTCTCCATGTTCTCTCAGACTTCATCACAACTATATCATCACTCGTGAGAGAAACGTTTGAGAGACACATGAGAGAGAATTTATGAGACAACAAAATGACACCATTTCAACTAACTCACATTTGATTTCCTCCCCAGCCGAAACATCAAATCGGGCATTTTGCAGCTTCTGCTTGGCTGGAACGTCCACCGAAAACCTGCCCTGACTCAGTACCTGAGCGCTACTGATGGCGCCCGTTCTGCAGTACGTCCCAATGGCCACCATCCCTGTGGCCTGGAGGGTGTAGGTGTGTTTGTCTGGACAGCTCTCCGAGGGCGTAATCTGTCTCAGTCCCGTCTCGGTGAAGTCTATGCGGAACGCTTGTGGCGTGGAGGCTGTCAGGTTCCAGGTGAATGTGCGGTTGAAATCCATCAAAGGAAGGGATCCCGAGTCAGTCTGGATGATATCCCCGTTGCAGGACTTTGTGGTGCACTCTGAGGACGGGAATTACACTGGTCACGTCAACTATATATCATCATGTAATAAGATAAACATCCCTTCAATACCCTTCCTATGCATTCAGTTAGACTAGGAAACTCTTACCTATATTTCGTACAATTTCCACACTGAATACATCTTGAGGTTTGGGGCATTTAAACTCCACCGGGACAGCACCGGTGTCTCTCAGCAGTACAGATGCACCACATTGTTGTGAGCGTCCCGTCCCAGAGCAGACAGTGCACGCCGCCGATCCTTTGACCTTACTACTGCTGATGCTGAAGGTGGTGCCTCTGTCAGGGGTGATGGTCAGCTTCTGGACCCCTGGATGAAACACAGGCAGTATGACAAATTGATGAAGAATAACAGTGACAGCAAACCCTAATGATTATGTCATTGCAAAGATGTTACTTCCATTTTCCCTGGATCACAAAAAATCACAATAGCTTTGTCTTTCCAAGCTTTGTGGATGTGCTTTGTATTTGCTGTTGACAAAGTCGGGTATGACTGACTGGGCTGAGAGATGCGACAGCTTGGCTTCACTCCCTCTATGACTAACCACACCATATTCAGTGTACTGGCTCCTGAACAAACACAGGCCTGTTCACACACACAGCAGCAATAAAAACTCGCTATTGTCTCACATATCCTCACTTGAACAATATTCTGAATTTCTCTCCGGCTCTGTCACACCCTGTCTCTAAAATGGACACGGCCCCATAAGATTTCATCTAAAATATGACGCAGCAGAGACATAAGCTGTTTCACATGTTTTGACAGTGCTTGTGTTTGTTTCTGCTCAATAAACACTCAAAAAAACTGCCCAGTCCTCTCATGCAGAACTATTAAAGTCATTGTCTGTTGCTATTCCTCAGCCAGTCTGGGACTCCAAGATGTTGCACACTTACATTTCCATATTTTTCCCAGCTCTTGCTACTCATTTGCTTGCCAGGATGAGACTGAGTCAACTGGTAACAACTTCATTTATTCAGACTGAACAACTGACTCACTGAATTCATTCAGGTCGCACCAGCTCATCACCAGTAATGCATTTATGTTTATTAACAAAGTATTTTATGTCTCTGATGATGTAAAACACGAGACTTCTAGGTTGTCATCTACCAGTTTTCTTTCATATAACACGTGTCCCAGTACACAACGCAACTCCAGGCCAACTTTACGACTAATTAAAAGCCCGATGGGGGTCAAAATAAGTCGCTACCCTGCCTATGATGTTAAAATGTCAATTAAAAGACTAATAATGAATTAAACCGTAACTTACCTGATACATTCAAGACGGCGAATGTAAGTAGAGAAATGTGTAGAGCGACTCTGGCTGCTGATAAGGACATACTGTCCTGTAATTAACACTATAACGTTGATCCTGAGGGACGCCGGTGTGGAGGAGCGCGCATTTTATGATCTGTTGTCCGTGCCAGGTGCCGTCCACTGTTAATCCACACTGGTCTCTTTTTTTTTTTTTTTTTTTTAATCGAGCAGTTGGCGATGAGGCAAGACTCCTACACTTCCTGTATCTGTGTGTCAGCACCTCCTCCAGGTAAAGGCGCGGCTCAGTCGGCCATTTTGGCAGGCAGGACATAGAAAAGTTAATTAATAATGCGTTATAACACCCCTCACGAAAAACGGCTATAGTAGTCCTGTAAAAAACTTTGGAGAGATACTATACAAACATTAAAATAGCATGCTGCTATAATTGTAAAAAATATATACCACAGATAATCATATAGTAATACCATATAAGATTTTTAAAAAATCTTCAAAACTATGATTAAGTAACTATTCTTTGCCTTTTTGTCCTTTGTTTGTCGTATTGTCTTCCTACTTGTTAGCCTAGTTTTTTTTGTTTTTGTTTTTCACCTTATCTAGTTCTTCTCTCTTCTATTGTTAAGTGCCTTGGGTACCTTGAAAGGCGCTCTATAAATGAAAGTTATTATTATTATTATTATTATTATTATTATAAATTCACTATTGAATACTATAAGTCCCTATAGAAATACCACAAATTCCACAATCAGTTGTTGTCTGGCATTTATTGCTGGGTAAATTGTTAAGTTTTAGGCTGAATTTGTTCCTAAGAAAATGTACATCTTGGCGTCATATAATCTTTACTTGATTAAAGCAGCAGTCAAACAGTTTACAGTTGGGCTGAGGTTAGTCAGTATGATGAAGTCAGTCCTGCCTGGACATGCCAACCAGCCTGCACTGCAAGCAAGGCTGGGAGTAACGGATTACATGTACTGGGATTACAGTAATGATTAAAGAACGCATTAGGCATACAGTAACATGTTGAAGAGGGAAAACAGCTATTACACACATGAGACTGCACCATTATTATTTATACACCTTGAAATAATGGTAAATCCTAATTGTGGATCATAACCCTTATAGCCCTTATAACCCTTATAACCCTTATAACCCTCATAACCCTTTTCAGCTCACATTCTGTAAATTGTAACTTTAATACATTTCCCTTAAATAAATATAACTTTATATTCGTACTGTGACTGACCCTGCGATGGAGAGAGGAAGAGAGGAACGTGACTTCAGTCCCCTGATAGATGACAGGGATAATTACTGTGAGCAGAGGGGACAAGGTGGTGAGAACAGCCTGCAGATTTAGTGTGATTTATCTGCCTGCAACGTGATTGAGGTTTATCAGAGGCAAGGGCAAAATCAATACTAATGTAAAGCTTTTGTTGGAGGGAAAAATGTTTATTTATGGCTGATTATGTCCTTATGTTATGGCATGTGACTCTTGGTGGATGGAGATTTGATTTTATTAGACTGAGAAAATCGAATTATTGCTATACACTATACGTCTGGAGGCATAATGGATTATAGCTGGACAGTCACATGTGAAGTAACCCGCCATGAAATAACAAAATAATGAGAGGGGACTAATTAGATGACTACACCCCCCCCCTCCACCCCGTCTATGTTTCACACACACACACACACACACACACACACACACGGCAACGGGGAAGTAACAGGGAGGTCTCATCTCACAAAAAGTCAGTTTCAATGCCTGCACATTGCTTAAGCATCGCAATTAAATTGAAGCCTGCATTGTCCCCATTTAGCTATAGAATCGCATAAAGCTGGACCTCAATGTATCAATACAACAGCCAATAATCACCTCTAGATTATGGCCAATGAATTTCAGCAGCACTCTTGGTTGATGAATCAACTCTGAAGTAAAATGACTAACTTACTTACCAGAGCTTTAGAGAACAGGTCAGAGAAAATCTATTGGATAGCCTATAAACAATTTTATTTTCATTTTAGTCGGTATAACATAAATACAAATGAGCACTTATATTGAACTTGACGTTATAAATCTAACAATATAAATATTGTAATTTCCCTCTATCTCAATCATAAACAACATCTATTTTTGAGAATATATCGAAAAAAACTGACATTTATTCTGAACGTGAATACATACTATATATCTGACGGCACACTTTAAAGTTAGGTTTTCTGTGTAAGTCCTACACATGGGATAAGGCAAATTTTCTATAAAGATTAAAAACCATACAAACACCGTTTTAATAAAAAGGTTTGCACAGTTTACACTGACCTAATCTATAGGATATGGATACAAAAACACACGGGTGTCCTACCGTTAAGAAACAGGCGTTCGGCCCAATTACAGAATACAGTAGGCTACTTAATCCTTTATACTTCACCCTCGGTTGGCCTAATGAAGAAGTCTACGGGTAAATTAACACCCAAAACTAAACCATTTTGTTCAAAACGTTGTCCAAACCTCCACATCCTTTCATTCAGATAAACAGTTGAATGGCTACAATTATTATAGGCAGCACGGGCTAGTTTCCAGGTTATTTCCAGATAATTAAGATAATTTGAATTATCTCGGTCGTCTCTGCTCCATCCCATTGGGCAGAAATCCTGCAATGATGGGGACTGGCCATATGAGAGCAGCAACACTCCACACAATGATGACCAGAGTCATGAAGCAAGCCACAAGTGTCGACTCGATGGGTTTTCTGTTGAGCCTCCAACTTCTGTCCCCCTTCAGCTCTTCAAGGCTGAAATCCACGCAGCAGAAATTGATCTGATCCCCGCTCTGCTGGCCCCTCGACCTGCCCTGGCCAAACCTCCGGTAGCGGGAAAGACCGCAGCCGACGCACAGCCGTAACTCCTGCTGACCTCCAGTGACCCCGAGGTGCTCGATGACCACCGGCGAGATCGCCCGGTTGAATGAAGCGGAGAAAAAAGCCCTGCCGTGGTTGTTGGTGGTGTAGATCAGCACGTCACACTGGAAACCGAAGTTGCTGTCCCAGCGCGCCACCAGCGACGTGGGAAGAAGTCTCTGCACGCTCACATTGCACTGAGAGAGAGTCTGCAGCGCCGCGTCCGACGAGGCTTCGCTCTCCTCCACCGACCTCTTGGAGAAGCGCACGTCCACCTCCAGGTTGGCCAGGAACCGGTTGGAGGAGTTGATGGGCGGCAGCAGGAGGTCCTCGTCGCTCCAGCCGTGGCATCGCTGCAGAAGTCCGGCCACCGTGGTCAGAGCCAGCAGGAGGGTCGGAGAGTTGTTCAGCATGGCACAGGGCGCGTCTCCTCTGCTCGCATGGTGCTCTGATGGGGTGGCGGGGGGGGGGGGGGGGATTCACGGGCAACAGGCGAGGCGTGGGATGTGTAGAAAATGCCCGTCACCGGTGATTGAAAACGCAGCCCTGTTTAGAGAGATTCAGCCTTCACCCTACCCGATCGTTCTAAATGGAAAACGGAATAAAAAAAACGTACAGTGCCTGTTATACGCGCGCACCCCACCCTCCCTCGGCTATTTTGCTCCTGACTTGTTCTCCAAATTGCTCCACAGGAGGAGCAGGCTGATGATCGAGCCTACTGCTGTTGCCTTCTGCACATCTCCGTGCTTTCCTCCTCTCTGGCAGTTCAGGTGTGAACGCCGAGCTTCAAGACAGGACTGCTGGGGGAATGAGCCACCTGCGCAGGGGCATTAGTGTCAAGTTAGCCACAATAAAAAATAGGACTTCCGGTAAACAGATTTCGAAATAAACCCCCCAAAAAATATATCTTTTTGGAGTAACACAAAGTGCCGAAGTGAAAATAAAAAAATACTATCGTTATTATCAGACCCACTCTGTTTGCAATTACAGCTGGGCACACAACTGTCGTTAACCTCAATTGTATGCCGTTCTAATATAAGCTTATAGAAACCTTTATTTTGTCAAATGGCATCTCAAATTGCCCCTACCATGTGCCGGTCACACTGTCCCCAGTTTTGTATTGAGCTAATTGGATTATGCTCACACACATACCTATACCTTGACTGGGCTACTTGTTTTTCCCCCAAAAGTGCCACACATCAAACCTTTATTTTGAAGGCAATTTTACCTAATTTCTGGTCTTAATCTGTCTCTCTCTGGGTGGCTTGACGGAGTTGGCGGGGATTGATCCGTCTCCAACTGTGCGCAGCGCAGCTCCACTTTCAGTGCGCGATGGGAGCTGAGTAGCTCAGAGGATCCAAGACAAGAGGTACTGTCATTTTATTTTCATTTTCATTTTATTTTATAAGACTAAACCGGATGCAACATGCAGCATCCTGTTATTAATTACATTTGATCAAGTCATTTTTATATAAAAATTGTAGGCATTTAGCTCGTATCCAGAGGGACTTACAATGAGTGCACAAATACAATAAGCCCCACTTCCCAGATCACCAAAATTACAAGAAGTACTAGGGAAAGAAATAATCAGAGCTATAAGGAGAGAGAAAGGATAAACGAGTTAGTAATCACTAAAAGGCCACAGTTAGCTGAGGAACGCTATAGGATATAGGTGAAAAAGGGCAAGAGGACTGATTGAAAGTCACTTTAGTGCCTTTGACCGTTGATTTTATCTGAGGGACTGAGACTCTATCAGGCTGAGAGATTAGACGTTAACCTTTGCAGTGATACCAGATGCATTAACTATGAATCGATTTCATGATTGCAAACATCAATTTGAAATATTTACAACTGGGATAGAGAATCTGGGACAGGGAATCAAGAATTTTAGGTAATTGTTTTTCTTGGGCCCATGTGGGCAGATGGTGCTCACTGACCCTGCTCATAGGGTTTATTCTTGGGACTGGCCTGAGTCCCACCCTATAAACATCTGTGTGTGCACACTAGGTGATATACTGCAGAAAATCCATGACTGGGCTTAGAACCTGCCCAGAATCCCCCCAATGGGATTTAAACTTCTATCACTCAGTTTAAATGCTAAAACAACTAAATATAGTTCAAATGAACCCTATAGTTTTACAGATTCAACTTACTTAGAGCTCTCCATGCTGACTATCAACATAATGTCTAACACAATAAGGGCAGACAGGCTTAAGATTACAAAACATACTTCTATGGCAATAACAAAATATAAAATAATACATTTATTCATTCTTTTTTCTTTTTTTCAATGGGCAAAAGTCATAAAATCAACTGTTGTGTCTCCTGTATCTTTGATTATATAATAGATATATATGTTATATAAGTTCCACAAGGTTCAATATGAAATTCTTTATATAATTGCCAATCAAAACCACTTTTTTACTAGTAAGTGACAAATTATTTTCTCCTTGCATGGTGGCTTCTCATTCACAGTCACAGATCATCCTCCAATACCTCTTCATGCTATAGCTGCACATGCTAAGCATTTTATGGTAATTCCACAACTTTAAGGTGGTTGTAAATTTCCACTTAAGAGGCCAGGAGCCAGAGTGCCAATGCAGAGCAAATGCCAAAGATGAATTTCTCTTGAGGGTAGGTAATCAGGCTGCGTGCTCCCTAACTAATTTGGTCTTAATGAATCCTTCTTCTACTTAAAATGATTTAGAACATGTGTGCATACTGGTTCCAGTTGATAAAGTACACGCTACAATCCATATCGGCCTATAACAGTTGGAAATTTAAGTTTAAAATGTGTTCGTGTTTTCATTGCTTATGAATTGCTAGCTTGTATATACCAAAAACATCTCTGAGAGGCAAACCCAACAGCCCATAATCCCCAGCTTGTTTGATCATCTGTCCACTGAGCTATGAATGGTTTTGGGACTGTAGTGCTGCATGTTAGTGCTTGTTTGACTCAGGGGTAGCCAGCCACATCAATAAACATGTGCCTCCAGTGCGCTCTAACAGCAGGGGTATTGTACACAGTGTGTGTCACCTGTTCTGTGACACTACTCAGCCGCTGTATTTGATGCTGGAGAGGACACAGCCACCCCTCCCCTGTTTGTGTTTTGAGCACAGCACTCTTTTACAAACGGAAAATGTGATTACATTTACAGCCGGGGACACAGCTGCAGTTAATCTCAATTTTGTGTGGTTCTAATAAAAGTTTACACACTGTAGCCGCACACCTGGTGCATTTTGGCAGGTGGCATCTCGAACTGCTCTCTCCATGTGCCAGCCGCTCTGTCCCCTGTTTTGCGTTGAACTAATTAGATCATGCTCACACAAATCACTCTGGGCTCCGGGTTTAAGGGGATTCAGACCCTGGTGTCACAATAATTACCAAGAGGCCAGGACCTCCCTTCTTCAGCCTGTAATGGGTTCGTGGTTGTTTGATCTGCAGAATGTCAAAGAGAAGTGATATTTTACTATTTCATTTCCTTTCCTTTTATTTATTTATTTATTTTTTTACATATCCATTTTAGCAAAATTTGCACAGGATGTGCATTTACCTCGTGTCTACTTTTCAAAATAGTTCTACCATAATTACCTGAGGGACATAATCCCCATTTGTCAATCTTATAATTGTCCTTGCTTCGTTAAGATCTTTGTAACTTTTCAATTAGCAAATGATGTGACTCTTTATAAGGAAATTCATTTTGATGTTTAACAATACGCTCTATAACAATGTATATGAAGCACCACAAGAGATAAGCTAAGCTATTGACAGAACTGGGTCATTGACCAGGGCAAAATAATGATTAATTATTCTCTTTCATCTTTGATAGGAAATATGAATGACACTTGTATGAATTGTTTTCCTCTGCGCTGCATGCTTAAACGGCGTAATTTGCTCCGGAGGACTGCCTCTGTGTATTTGATGTGAGGTCCAGCTGAAGTGAAAGACGCCGATCGTCTTTGGCCTCATTTTGCACCTGAACAACCTTTTGCTCTCATTAAAACTACTGTACTCAGTCCTTTCCTCAAAAACATATCACATAGTTGCTTTGCGCTCTTTCTAAGCACTCAGACATCTCACTGGTGCACACAAACACTCCCACACGCTTCCAAATGCTAGTCCCTCCACATCAGATATGCTCTAGACAATTTACTGGCGAACAGAGCAAAAAATGTAAATGACTTTCTTGTTCATTAATTATGCTATAAAAATGTAAATTGCTTCGGTGCCAAAAATGCAAATGGGACAAAGATAAAAGTCTCTTGTGCCAAAGGAGAATGTATAAAAAATTCATTTTCTCAAAATGTGCCTCTTTATACAGGAAACCAAACGGAAGACCTGTTAGTGGCTTCTGGCTGGCCTCTATCAACTCTGTGCTGCAGCAGACACTATTACTCTGACCTGTGGGTTCACACAGACAACCGCCTTAATTACAAGTTGAAGATTGGATAAATGGGTCTTCATAGTCTCCGTGTTCAATCTCCTCTCTATCTGAGCCTTGTGAATCCCCTTTCCGTCTCCAGTAGTCCCTGTCATACCACCAATCACTCCCATGCCTCGTCACCACGGTAACAAAAGGCTGTTTCACGAGTTGTGGAGGAGAAGTGCATGTGTGCTGTTGAGGAACTACTACTGCTGCTACTACTACTAATAATGATGTTTTCGTTTGATTTTTGTACTAGGCCTAGTGAGCACAGGCCAGTCACAGACATGACATAACTATCCACCGTGCTCATTGTCTGGGGTTGTGTTCAGGCTCTCCCTGTACCAGAAATAATCCACAGTGGAGCCGCTCAGAGACTTGACCTGACAGAATGTATCATATAGCAGACATCACCAGTTTCTTTCTGTCAGATTTACACTCTGTAGGAACAATACTAGTTATAGCTCTTGGCATTGATGGGTTGGTTTGGCTCCGAGGCAGAGAGTCCTGGAACGAGTTGAGGAAGTAATGTTTTGATGTTTTAATGCTTTAACAAAAACAAAAATCTGGCTTTCAAGGTTTTCGGAGTATGCCAAACTCTGTGGAAAAGGGTTCAAATACTGCCAAATAAGGGCAGATTATGATGAGATCAAACAATATATTACTTATATTATGACTTATATATTACTTTATCTTTGATATAATTGAATATATCCCAAATTATTCAGGCTGTATGGACATAAATAGAAGAGCTCAGTAATTGTGAATAAAGATAAAGAAAATAGAGACAGAGTCAATTAAAATACACATGAATGCATTTGGAGAAAAATGTGCATTGGGCATGGGGCCAACTATATAATTAGTCCACAAAACTAGATGGCCTATGACAAGATAAGACTAGATTCACTCTTATCTACATCAGATTGCCCGCCCAAACCCCCTACACCCCTCCTGAGAGTATCTAGCAGACTGCTGAGGGATCCATAGGCCTGAAGAGTAGTGCACTAATTAGTAGGAGCCGATAGAAGGCAGACAGAGTGAAGACAGGACCAATGCGTCATTTTGTGGCATAGCTCATCTCTCAGCCCGTATGAGTCAAAGCAACACAACACTTCAATTGTACTCAATAACATTAATCACAACAAGCTATCATAGACCTGTCACCACAGCACAGTGAAATGATGGAATGAATAGTTGATTTTCCTCCAGTCCGTTATTTGGTTCAGTGATGGTTACTTTGTGGGGTTGTCATGATTTCAGACGCAGTAGATTGATAATTGTTAACCGTTCAGAAAAAAAGCACTTTCTTTGATGATAGCATATCTGAGGAATGCCACGCTTCAACAAAAATGACAAAGTCCTAGATGAAGAGGAACACAAATTACCGCAAGGATGGAAAAAAATTGCCTATCTAAAAGAGAAACGCTACTGGAGCGACAGGATGAAGCGCTGTGCTGCCAGACAGTTGTTACAGATTCTTTAAGATCTTTTAACAACTCTGGTTCTGTCTCTCCAAACCCCTCTCCTCCGCTGCAGCAGCATGTTTCTCTCGTAGGCCTTTGTCTTCCATGGGAAAAGATCAATGAAGGACATATATACTGCCTATAGGGGCTGTCAGTGTGAAATAGGCCCTGGAAATAACATCACACTTATCAGCCTCTCTGAACAATGGTCACAGGCGTGCAGAGACCTATCAGCCTGCTCCTCGCTGGTCTTGGCGAGCTGAGATGGTGTGAGATTGCTTCTCTCCGCCCGGCGCCACCAGCCCCGCTCCTCACTGCAGCGGATGTGGATGTGAATCACACACACCCGTCCATTGAAAGGTCACCTTGGACAGGTGAAGACAAGCGAGCCCCCGCCCACCCCTCACCCGCTTCCTACCTAACACATTGCTGCTCTTTTTACGGTGTGTGGTCGTTTGTCATCTGGTTCTCTGCTAGTGAAATGTAATCGTCCTCCAAAGCAGGGAGAGAGAGGGGGCTGATTACCGTGGGTTGTTTGTCACGGTGGAAACAGGGAGGCGGGAGGCAGGTGAAGGCGGATGTGGGTGGAGAAGGAGGATGAGGGGTTGCTTTCAAAAGTGATTACTGAGCACTTAGAGTACCAATCAAAAAACTTGGTCGAAGACAAAGAGAGGTAAGTGGAGAGAGGGCGATTCTTTAGTGTGTAGCTCCCAGCACTGAAATGGCTTCCCTCACTCAGACTCCCTGAGGACACCAGGCCTCCATCTGCTCGTATTATATGATGCCTTAGCGTTTCTTTTCCCTTACAGGCCATATTGTTTGAGGGCCCTATGTGTTATTTTTCAAATATTGACCTTGAGCAGCCACGTTTCACTGAGTACAGATCTCACAGCATTTAATGAAGATTTGTTTCTTATGTTCATGACTTCATTATTTATCCCCTCAAGATCCAATTGTTCCTTTTACCCAGTTGAATATTTAATGTTTTTTAGTTAGAGGTCTTTTTGTCCATGCAATGACACCAATTAAGCCCTCCTTCACAAATAGACTGGATTTATTTATATTGGATTTTATATTTATTATGATTATTACTCGTTATAATGCATGCTGTGTACAGTTTACTATTAGTTATGGATGTGTCTGTCAGCTTTGATCTCAAATGAGCGAAGATAAACTCGATGGTATCCACAGAGATGTCCTCACACCGTGAACTCCCCTGCTTCACCGTTGCTCTAGTTACTGTATTTCTTTTAATATTGACCCTAAACATGAAAGCACTTCAATGAATTTTGACTTCAGGGTTAGTGACCTTCAACTGAACTCGTTCTATACTCAATACACTATTTATAGTCGGTCGTCTCTAGGATCTAGAAGGTATACTATGATCTACCTTGGCTTTTAAAACAGAATAGTTCCATTTTATAGTGAAACATCTTTTGAAATGCAGTTGAACTGGAGAGACATATCTTACAAATTCATCTGGAACCTAATTAAACAGTGTTATTTATTAATAATTGGAATTTGTCTTGTACATTTTAAACAGCATTTTAATTTGCTAAACCTTTTATCCAATTATGTCTTTTCTTTTTTTTTAACAAATTCAATCTGACCTCCCTTTCAGCAGCGCCAGCTTCACCCTTTGGATCTGTCCTGCATGAAACATCTGCATAGCGCATCAGAGAGTATCAGATTATCAGAGTATAGAGTATCAGATGTATTCATCAGCAAGCCAGCCTCTCAGCGCTCTATCTGGCTGCTGTGTGATGACAGATCCTCGGCTGTATGTGGAGAGTCAGTGTCTCAATAGTGTCAAAAACCCATTTCCCCTCTCATTCCTCCTTTCAGCCACATCCTGTTGTGCCCTGGGCAGAAGCGCCCGTTTAACTCTGATATACGATGGCAGGCCGGAGCAGAGCCCCGGGTTTAGCTCACTGACGTCAGACCGAGGAGCTCTTTTCCTGCTAACGATACCCCTCCTTGCTCTTTTCTCTTACCAGCTCTGACTGTCACTTTCTTCCTTTGCTCCCTCAGTCTGCAAATCAGATCAAAGGTGGGAGCTACAGGGAGCGCTCCAAGAAAAGAGGCTGTGATTAGACACTACCTCCTCCTCCCCTATGGATCTGTCCTCTGCGATGAAGATGCAAGTGAGTGGAGGCACGCTCTCAGTACAGTCAGTCATCACGTTACTATAGAAGTTGGCATCAAAGCTGCACTCTTGCAGAAATGATGTATAATGAAAGTATCCTTGTAGGCAGTAAATTTATGTTTCGTGATTAATTCAGTGAGTGTAGTCATGTCTTATGGCCATTCTCCTTACGTGGGCCTATGATTTGATTTGATCTGGGAAATAGAAAAATATATGACAACATGATGTTAAATTCTATTATAAATAAAGCAGAGGCTCTTGACAATGAATGTCATTTGGTTTCTCAAATTTGGTTTTGTAGTTTATGTTTCTACCACCATCATGTTCACTAGATTACAAGAAGAGTGTTTGGGGGCAGAATTTTACTGCAACTTTTTAGTGCAATTCTGAGGCATATAAATCTCAGGTTAGATTTTTATGGATGAAAAAATAAAATAACCCCCCAACACACACACTGATATTTGATTCTCAGTATAAACACTTAAGCTGAGAACAACCTATTGATGGCATAAACGTGTTGCTAAGGAAACAAGCAGAACCATTTAACACTAAAAACCTGCATGCAGGAATGACACTCAACAAAATCAGAACATATAAGAGATTTATGCAGACTCATGTAGACAGTGCATGTTAGCAGGACATACAATTGTGTTTGACATCTCGTACATAGGATATCATGTAAACACACCCCAACACACACATACAATTTCATTACCACCTCTCTCGCTTTCTCTCTCTCACACACACACACACACACACACCACACACACACACTCACACTCACACAAAAGAGGTTACGCTTTTTTCTTTAATACAGTGGTCAAGAAAGGTTAAATGTTTTTTCCAAACACGTGAAAAAGTTTAAATTGGAAAGTAGCAGGAGGACCGGCCACACGTTTATCAGAACAAACGTGGACATTACGAATCCGTATTCTAGTTTTGTTATTGTCGAGCAACCTGTACTGATAAAGTTTATTGAAAAGCAAGATGGCGGCGCGCACGGTGAAGTCGTGAGCCAGGAAATCGGGTCATTTGCAATGAATTTAAGGACTGAATGTGATGTTTACGATGTGGGTTACTAATGTATTGTTATAAAGACCACATCGCCGACCAAAGGGATCTGGAAATAAAACAGTGAGTTGCTTCAGACAACGCTTTTTTCAAATTTACATCCCTGCCCTGCTTCATCCTTCACCGTGTAACTGAGAATACCTGACGTATAGACTAGGCTGACATAAAAAAGGAAGACATTTAAAAAAAACAACTAACCAGTAGCCAATAAGTGTTATCTACTTGTCGCAGCGGAGGTAGTTTGTTAATGTTTGCTTTAACTCGTTGTGTTGTCAGAGGATCCGATGGTCTGCTGTGTGCATAGACTAGAAGAGTATATTCGATGTGTAGTAATGCTGTAATACAACTGAAAGTGGACTTGATTATTGATGCAAAATCAGACAACTCTCATGACATCGCATTGCCTTCCTCTGCTACAGCTCTCTGCCGGTAGCCGTAGATGCACGGGCAGCAGCAGCATAGTACTGTTTGTAGAAGTGTTCAGCTAGTTGTTGCTGCAGACACTCAAATGCATTAGCCTAGTCACCATAGAAACATTTTCTCAGTCTCTCACCTCAGCCCACTCACATGCACAGCTAGAGATGCACACAACCTTGAGTGCATGACTCTTTCAGCCTCAGCCTAGAGGAAAGAGCGTTGGCTGCTGCGACGCTCAGGCTGTACTCCAGAGAATTTTGTGAAAAACATTCCCACAAGCAGGTGGGCGGCAGAGATGAGAGGAGATTGCTGCTGGCTGGTTCTCCACACACTTGGTCGAGGAAGCTCAAAGCCATCCTGGCCAACTCGTAGTCAATAATCCTGATTGGCTGGTCAGATTCTTATTGACTGGCGCCCTATAGTCTTGTAGTTTGTTGATGCTGGCTCCATCAAAGACTCTTCTTTTATTGAAAGCTTAAAATAGGATTTTATTTCCTTGTGATCTTCCAGTTTATTAATACAGTAATCCCATGGTTTCATGCCATCATAGAACATAGGATAGCATTTTCCTGGGCTTCAGATTATCAAGTACATTACTCATACTTTATATTTACTTTATTTACATTTTATCTCGGCGGAGATCATGGGATGAAAGTCCCTGCTTCTGTGACTCAGTAGCTGTAGAGATCCTGTAGTCTTCCTTTCTAAGATTCAAATGGATCGCTGGTGAGGAAACATTTTCTCAACAGGTCAGGTCAGCAGTAGCTTTCCTCTGCTGCCAGGGAGGCAGAGATAGTATGAATGTCCTGAGGTTACTATGGAAACTGTATGTGTGTGTCTGTGTGTGTTGTGTTGTGTTGTGTAAAAGATAGATTTATGTCAAATTTGCTGTTTTACATGCACTTGAAATAGCCTACAGTGTGACCTACATTAAGGCCATCGCAAAATCTAACTGCAGCCTAACTGCAGTGTCCATGCAATCTAAAATCTTCAAATGTTTTCAAGGTGTTGAATGCCACCTAAATGTATCATTTTAGTACTGGTTAAATTGTGTTTCTGTCATTATTGACTATCCAGTATCATGCTTTATGATCCATTAAAGGGGGGGTATTGTACTCATTTTGGGCTATTTAAACTGTTCCTGGGGGTCTTTACAAGACGTTTGTGAAGTCTATATCAAAAAAAATCCTAAAACCAGCTTCTGTGGTGTGTGTTTCAGTCTCTCATTTTCTCCATTGTAAAGAACAGGCTGTTTTGAGGGCGTGGAGGTTGTATGTAATGAGCACTGCTCTGATTGGCCGCCTCACGCCTCACTCACGGCGTGAGGCGGCCAATCAGAGCAGTGCTCATTACATACAACCTACACGCAATGGCCTGGCGGAGGCGGAGAGCAGAGCGCTCATGCTGCTCAAGGTAAACAAATAAGCTTGATGCAGAAATCTACCATAACCATGGCGGCCGCTCCAGAACCAACACTGAGACTGGACATGTTTGAGCCGGAGTCTGACCCAGAATGGGAAGAGGCAGCTGAGGCGGTTCCACTTAGTTTCTCAATGATAACAATTCTGTGTAATATTGTACTTTCGTGCCTTGTGTTTGTGTATGTGGGTGTGTGAGCGACACTCTCTGCTGTAGCCGGTCTGTTTATGGCTCATGTCCATAAGCTTGTTGAATACAACTTGCAGACAAGCTAGGATTGACAATTTTGTTGAGCTAGTTAACCAATATATTATTGGATGCAATCTATTTGCATCCAAACAGCGCAGCCAAACAACCAAACACGATTGTACTAATGGTGGCTAAAGTTTACCAAGCCTGACACGTTCGACAGACTTATAAAACAGACACTGGTCCCAACAAATAACTTTAAGATGAGTCCTGACTCCAACCAATAACTTTACTTTTACTTTACTTTACTTTTAATGACTCCAGCTTTAGTTTTCTTACTTCTTCCACGCCCAACAAGCCCGTGGCTAGCCCCGCTAGCTCGTTAGCTAACCAGCAGTGAATATACTAACCAGACTAATTTGGTAAATTAAATCAAAACATGGTGACACTTACAGATTCCAATTTTGCAGATGGGTCACGTACCTTATGAATTGCTCCATCTTTAAGCTTCAATTTAGATGCTAATCCTGCCGTTGCTCAAGCAGTCTGAGGACGTGATCATCACACACAGAAAAAACTGTAGCCGTTGCCGTTAAAAATAAAATTAATCCACTCTGTCCTGGCATTTTGCTGCCTGCATCCTACAAAATAATAACTGGAGAGTTGATATATCTCCGTAGATATGTTGTTGTTTTAGCTTCACTCGTAGCAAAGTAATGGTGCATTCCAGTGTACTCGGAAAAAACGGCGTCCGAATGTGATATGCGCCGATTCTCTTCACTAATGGCGCTGTAGTAGTTGATGTTGAGTTTAGATGCTTGTAACATTCTGAGACTTACCATACAAACATGAGTTTGCTGCGGGCGATTATGTTTTCCCGAGCAGATGCACTGGAACACATTTAGATTGGAAGTTAGGAATACCGACTCTGAATTATCGATTTCCGAGTACAATGGAATGTACCATAAGCAACGGCTTGCGGCACTGCCGTGCCGTGCATTTTGCGACGACGTAAATGGGATTGGTTGTTCAACTGGGCGTGGGCATGCTCTGAGAGGGGCTGGATTTGCACCTTATGACGTCCAACGGAACCACTTTCTGAAACGGGCTGTTTTTCTCCTATCTTTGGCACCGTTTTGGGAAAAAGGAAAATACAGAAAAATGGGTTGACTTCCAGATTTCAAATTTTCTCAGCTGCTTAGGGAAGTAATTTCCTGTGGAACATGTATAAGCGCCAGGAATAAACCGTTTTCCATAATATGGGACCTTTAATGTCCGAGCCTTCCACCCAGTCTACCTACCTACCTGCCCACCTACAGGTAATTGCATTAAATATAAATATAAAGGGAACCCTTAAATAATTGAGTGATACAAAGTGTGTTGGAAGCCGGTATGTCCGCACAGGTGTGGAAATATAATTGAGTAGTTAACATCTCGCCATGATTAGGGCCATGTATGAAGATGCTGGGGAGACTCAGTTGCCCATTGTTTTCGTGATCATTGCTTCAAAACAGTGACTAATTCTCAGTTGACTGCAAATGTTATTCTAAAGCGTGAGCAGGACGTTTAATCAAGAACAGTAACACATAATGCCATATTACCAAACCCCTTATTACACACTTATAACACAGACGGCAGTCTGCAGAGCTGGGAAAGAAGTCACATGGTGAGATGAGTCACCGCTCAACCTGTTCTCAAGTGGATGCGTACGTACGCCAAAAGATGTCTGCACCCCCACGTGCTTGTTTTCCATGGTGAAGGGTTGTGGCAGCTCTGTTACGGTGTGTGGTGCATTGTAATGGTACGGTTTAGGTCCACTGAACACCCAAAGGGTAAAGTTCCACCAAAACACCAAATGATGGAATTGTAATGTAATGATGTAACTTCTCGTGGATGCCATTCCGACAGTACACTTACAGACGCTTGTGGAATCTGTGCCAAGGCATATTGAAGCTGTTCATAGCATTTGTCCTTGTATGTAGGTGACAGAGCCATGCAGATGTCAGTGAGTAGGCTGGCTCTGTATCCCTGGTCGGGCCGACTCAGGGTTTCTCCCCGGAGCCACATACCCCGCCTCCTGTTCCCCAGCACGCGGACCCTATTCAGTGAGACAGGAGTATGGGAGAAGGACTATCGAACAGAGACCAGACGCAGAGTGGAACAATGGTGGCACCCACGAATCATGGAGCAGTGGCGGAGGGATACACTCGAGGAGGTAAGTTGACCTATGTTACCTTCCTGTTGACCTTACGAACCAAAAGCAGTCATTACCTTGGTGACTCCATGCTTGTGTAGATGCACTCAGAAGATCTCAGTGATCAGATAATAATAATATTAATAATAACTTGGATCAGATCATGGACATATTAATTAGCAGAAATCCTTTCATGAAATGGACAGAAATGCCGGCCTAATGTCTGCTCTTTCTTTGACATCCCCCATGCTTGGAGAGAAATATTCTCCTATCTAATGGAGGAGTCCGTGTTGAAAGAGCCTTTTTTGAATGTAATTGGATAACTTACTCTTGGTCATTAAGCATAGCTATTACTGGCACCGGCCCGTGCAGCTCACAGTAGACCTATAGCTGTGGCTGGTTATATAGACTAATGGTCTGACCACGTGTCTGTCTGGGGCCGGATGACATTGATCAGGGACATTCTTGATAGCCTTGGTCCTAATTAATTCACTGAAAGATTCATGGGTCAGGTTTTTAGTAATCATGTATGGCCGGGCCTGACCAGTACTTACTGTGTTGCTGTGGTAACAGTGTTGTGACCATAAACCATCTGTGACCAGTACAGCCAGACCTCGGAGTCTGACATTGTAATCAGGCATTGTTAGAACTCCATAATGCATCATGAGTTAGCAGAGGTTGCTAGCAATACAGTTCCTCCCTCTAAAATTTTGCTCCTAATGAGTTATTAGTCCTGTCTTGACCTCAGCAGATCTCAGTAATCTTTTTTTCAGCTGGCTTTTACAAAAGACTCATTTGAAAGCCCAAATGACAATGGAGAGGAAATATCATGCCGTTATTACAGCCTTTCAGTGTTGTGACCGGGGAAGCTGGGATCTCGGTCTCCGGAGACACTTGTCTCTTCGATGCTTTGTTTGGAGTCATCTTCCTAAATTAAAAGGGGTTGTTTTCCACGTTCTCTATTAGGGTTTATTTTATGCCCATTACTGCCCATTATTGGTCTTATAGAGAAGAGGTTCTCAGTCCTGGTCCTCAGGGTCCAGAGTACTGCTGGTTTTCTATCCTTCCAGCTAGTTAATTACATTCATCTGGCGTCCCAGGTCTAAAACTGTCCCTGGTTAGACAGCTAGAATGAAAACCAGGTCCAGGATTGAGAACTACTGTTACAGAGTAACAGGGCTACAGTTTATTTTAAGTAGGTTTTATGATCAGGTAAATCTCTCCCTCTTCTAATGAGATTGTCCTAGGTGTGTATTTTGACAACCTAGTGTTTTTCCTAGGGTTCCCACAAGAAGAAGTTTTATGTCCTCTCCATGTTTCCGTACCCATCGGGGCGCCTGCACATGGGCCATGTGCGTGTGTATACCATCAGTGACACCATTGGCCACTTCCAGAGAATGAGAGGACATCAGGTACGTCTCCTTTTATCAACTGTGTCATCACCACTACTGAGTCACCTCCACCACCAACAAGCCAGGTTAATACCTACAGGTTATTAAGCTGTAAACTACTTGTATTGTTTTTAGTGTCTGTAATGTCTCTTATGACGATGATTAAGCCAACTACGAGTTGAAGCTTGTAACTTTCAATTAATCTCCGGGTTCCACCTCTTGTTTGTTATCTGCGACTCGACCACAAGTCTCTATCCCTGGCTCAACTTTCTCCATCTTTTCCTTTACACATCCACACAAAACCATATGACTTCACTCAGGCCAGGCTGTGCAAAAGCTTGTAGGGTGGGATGTGTAAAAGGGTCAAGGCTACTTATCCCACGTTTTCTTTTTCTTCATCTGTTGCTCAGAAGAAGCTTCCGCCAGGATCATTGTGGCTCAGCCGTATATTGATGATTCTGCCAGAATCACAAAGGCTGTGCTTTCTTTCGAGGAGCTTTGAAGAGCACGTTTTATTGTAGCAAGCTAGTTGTAGGTGCTCCTGCGCTAAAGTCCAAGTCCACTTGCAAGTAGAATTAACATTCATACAAACTGAGGCAGTTTAATCATGAATTACTGTGTTAAACTTTCTATCTTCATCACTGTCAGTCTCCCATTTAACTCTCCTAAGGTTTGTCTCTTGATGACACCACAGAGTGTTAAATCTATACAGACTGGTCCAAGACAACATATCGCTGTTGTCATTGGAAACCTTCAACTGAAGGATCACATGGTCCTCTATGGGTTGAGAAAATCCTATGACCCCTTGGGCGTATGAAACAATTTCAATACCCATTTGATAAACTGAAAATTGCATGATCTTCAATCTAAAAACAAGGCGGCTTTTCTTATTTTGACAGAGATACAGCAGCTGACAGTGACAACATGTGAGCTTTGCCTTCCCTTTGAGGACCAGTGGTCACCAAAATAAAGGGTGTTGGGTTTTGTTTTTTTAAGCACTCCTGAGTCCTGTAAACCAGTGGTGACAGACGTCTCTCCAGAGATCGAGCTGTGACCAGCGTCGGTCAGACGAACCGTACCCATGCAGTCACCCACACCCTCTGACATGACTGTGACGGCCTATGTTTAGCCCTTTCTTTCCCTCCGTCTCTGCCGCTACACCATACATCCTTGTCTTTGCCATGATGAATCACTGAAGTTGGTATGACAGCCAACAGCTGCTCCCCTCTCCTCTCCTCTCCTCTCCTCTCCTCTCCTCCCTCTCCTCTCCTCTCCTCTCCTCTCCTCATTTAACAAGATAGCTTAATGGGCCTTGACAAGCTGTTGTCACAGTAGCGAGTGTGTCAGGGTAGCGCTCTCCCATCATTGCTTTGTAATCAGCATGTTCTCTCCTTCCCAGACGACAGAGAGATGGATAGGGGGTTAGAGACAGAGGGGAAGGTCCCATAGAGGAGAGGAGGCGCACTTGAGAGGAGCAGTGATGAACATGGTGGTCTACATCTCAGCAGTGAATTCATCACGCTAAATATCCCTCCCCTACGCGCTTGCCTGAAATGAATGTAAACAATTGAATAGGTGCCAGCTGTGATGCTGACGCTGTAGCGCTGTTCTTTACAGACGACTGCATTTGCACGCTTTCATTTTTTCTTGAAGCTGTGCCTTTGCACTGATATGTGTTCAGTTTAAATACTCAGCTACACTCAGCAACATGTGCCGATTGAAAGACACAGTTCCCCTCCCCACAAATCCGTTTTCTTTCCCTGGTGGATTTTGCCCTGGCTAAGTGGTGTGTGTGTGCCTCCCTTACCTGCGGAGAGAGACTCCCCGAGTAGTGTCAGTGGTTTCTCTTAACGACAGCCACGGTTTCACATGACTGGCGACTGCTTCCTGCCCGAGAGTGTACTTTCTCTCAGCATCTGTCAGAAGGAGAACGTCGCTCCGCTGCATGCACACGTCTATTCACTAGTTAATTAAGGACGTTACACCTTGTCTGCAGTCACACCCTGCAGATATCTTCTGGCTTTCAGTGGGTATTTTAACTGTGTGACTCAGCTTTTTTTTTTCTTTTAAAGCATAATTCCAGACATTTTTGACCTGGACCCTATTTTCACATCTTCTCCATCGTACCGATCAGTTCTGACTAAAATCTTGCTTGGCCGGGTGCGCAGCTCTACAATACAGTCCTATTGGGCCAATAGACACTCCAAAAATCAACAACATCACCAACAGTACATATTTTTTTCAACAATCCCTCTGTAACGAGACATAGTAAAAAGATAGAAATGAACATTTTTTAAAGTCTTGCTTTTCTCATACAGTTTTGATGCTACTTTGGCCATTGCTTCAGCACATCCTGGTTCGCTCTGCAGCTGCCACTCTACATGCCCTGCTCTGTAAAGTAGTCAGTCCGTGGATAGAAAATTAACTACATACTTAAAATTAAAATTGAAAGTACAGAGAGACAAACATTTTTAGATATACATACATGGCCCAATAGGACTGTATTGGAGAGCCGTGCATCCTGGTCAGCTCTATGGTGAAGCAGCTGTCCAGATTTTGGTCGAAATCAATCGGCATGATGGAAAATAACGGGGAAAAAAGGAAATTGACGGAGTTGCGCTTTAAAGCTGCCTCTCACAGATGGACTGGACCTTCTAGCTGGGGCTGTGTGGGTGGACATGTGCACTAGCAGTGTAGATCTACATTCCCAAAATCAAGTCTCTTGTCCTGCTTGTCTGCAAAGTGAGTAGCGTAGAGCGCCGTATGGATGGATACCTCTCAGTGTGGCATTCACTTGCTCCACACTTGCAGACAGTTGTTATAAAATCAACCCCCACCTCTGCCCACTCCCACGTCCTCCTTCCACCGCCTCTTGTCACTCATGTTGTAAAATATAAATCTACATAATAACAGCTTAGAAATTAGACTTTGAAGGTAAGAGTTAGACGAGCCTTCATGCATTGTGTGCAAATAGGGAGAACTGCAGCTATTAGCCGTTGGACGATAATGTGCCTCTGCCGCTCTCTTTGAACTTTCAGAATTGAACTCACTAATGCCGCCTGTCCATCACAGACGCTCCCTGCAGCAACGCCTCATCACTTCTCTTTCACTTAAATGGAGTATTTACACTGAATGAACAATGTAGTACCGTATCCATTTTAGTGAGCGGCATGGTTTTTTTTAATTTACAAAGCCCATCTTTGGCTTTTGTCTCTCTCAGGGTGTCTGTATTTCTCCTCAGCAGTCAGACTAGTCGGCTGTGCTGTGCTCACTTAGCCTAATACCATCCAGCACTCGGCTTTACAAATGAGGCCCAGGCAGTTACCAAGGATACCGATTCGTCTGAAACATCAGACCCGTTAGAGTCAGTACAATGCTCCTCTCCGGTCCTCACCTCTTTCTCGCTCTGCCTCTCCTCTACTTTACTCACCCCTCCACTCCCGGGCCTTCATCTCAATCCTTCCCTTTTCTCGGTAAGGTGAAACAAACGCGGTCAAAGAGCTAAACGAGCTTGACGTCATCACTGCCTGAGGCTGATAGAGGAGAGAGAGAGAGAGACACAAGCATGCTGGGCCGGGCAACGGCAGAAGTGGGCTTAGCGGACCTCGTGTCACGGAGAAATGGGAGAAGTGTGTGTGTGTGTGTTAGAGAGGGATAGTAAAATGGCCATGAGTACAATGTACAGAGGGAGAGAGGGAGAACGCAAACAGAGAAGGTGACAAAAGGTGATGATGTTGGTTGAGAGATGTGATATAGAACAACTTACTGAGTCATTTGAATGACTCCAAACCACATCCCTTGAAAGTGTGAAACAGATAGGATGCAGAAGCAGGGCTTGATCTAATGCCACAACATTTACATTATACGACTGCAGTTACATAGCAGATTAAATTGCCTTCTAGACGAGGCTGAAGTTGAACGGTTTGAACACTAGACTAGCTGTATGTGCCAGGACTACAACAGTGGAACAGCAAAGTTCAGGACTCCCCTTCTCCTGCAGCGGATGAGCATCCTCATGACCTGTACCGTACTGTATAAGTAGTCGGCTCGTTGTTACGTTTCATAGGCTGTGTAGATTCTGCTGTAAAGAGTCGCATCAAATAGGCTTGTGACAGAGCTCCCGATGACTTCCACAGGTGTTAAACCCGATGGGTTGGGATGCTTTCGGACTTCCGGCAGAGAACGCAGCCATCGAGAGAGGTCTTGACCCAGAGGAATGGACAAAAAGGTACGTGAAGTCCGTTTTTATCATTTATACTCTCTCACTCTCACACACACACACACACACACACACACACACACACACACACAAGTGTTCTCTGTGCTGCCTCCCAGTTCTCCTCTTCAATCACCCTAATGCCCTGTCCCTTTCCCTGTCTCCACTCCTCAGTAATATCCAGTCCATGCGGGAGCAGCTGGACAGCCTAGGGCTTTGCTTTAACTGGGACCGGGTGAGTAGGTGGAAGAACATCTCATAGCAGCGAGTCTTGGTGGCTCACTTGTGCGTGTGTGTGTGTGTGTGTGTGTCATACCGTCCCGTAAACTGTTGACCTGACGCTGTTTTTTCCTGACAGGAAGTGACCACTTGTCTTCCAGACTACTACAGGTGGACCCAGTACCTGTTTATCAAGCTCTTCAAAGCAGGATTGGCGTATCAGAAAGAGGTAGGATGGCCTTTGTACTTTTGGGAGGAAGAATATGATGGTTTGGATGTGAGGTCCTCGACAATTCCAGAAACCGTAGAGGCAGCTCCCCCGTGGCTCTTGGAGGGAAAACAAGTGAAATTAAAAGTAGAGAGCTTTGCAGGAAGCCCGTGGATTGTGTGTACTGAATTGAGAAGACCTTGAAATAGGACTGCCTGTTGAATTCAAGCTGCTTTCTAAGCTATGTCAGAGCATTGTCTTTTTCATTATGATTTCCCAGTTTTTCATTGTGTGTGTGTGTGTGTGTGTGTGTGTGTGTGTGTGTGTGTGTGTGTGTGTGTGTGTGTGTGTGTGTGTGTGTGTTCCAGGCCCTGGTGAACTGGGACCCTGTGGACCAGACGGTGCTGGCTGATGAGCAGGTGGATGAAAACGGTCGCTCCTGGAGGTCTGGCGCTCTGGTGGAACAGAAGCTGCTCAGACAATGGTTCATCAAGACCACTAATTATGCCAAGGTGGGGCTTTTTGGTGTTTGTGTGCGTGTCTTGCATGGTCACGAATGTGTGTGTATATGGCAAGTGGCGCCTGATTGGCTGGCCAGCCGCTACATGAGGGCTAGACCCCTCTGATGTCAATCATGGCTGACACTTGGCTAGCAGCAGTGGCAGCCCGGCTTCCCTGGCTCTGGTTCTGCAATCAGACCCCTGGAGACTGTCATTTGTAGTCTGGCCTCCCCGGGCCAAGGAGAGAGACGAGGGGAGTCAGGGTAATACTGCTGGGACGCCTGGCTGGCTGATGAGAAACCTCCAGCTCCCCAGCACAGAGGTGAACAGGCACGCTGCTAGGTGAAATTACCCCCTGCGGCACCTGCTGAGATTTATGAGTCAGCCATAGAATTATGTGCATTATACATGCAATATAACATACATGTGTGTTGTTATACATGGCATGCACACAACACACACACACACACACAGTACAGAGCGATCTAGATGATTGCAGGATGAGGAGGTTGGGCCTTGTGTGCTGATGTGGAAAGCACTTCACTGGTGCTGATGCTGTTTGCTGATGCGCTCTGACTGGTAGAATTGACCCCAAATCCATTTGCCAAACATGAGTTCATCCATTTATCAGTTAGGAAAAGTAAGTCATGGATTGTCTGAATATCATATTGTTGTTCCCTTCAAACAATGTGTGACAAAATGATTAGCAACCATTGCATGAGCGTAGTAGTGAAGAGAAAAGCGAGAATTCCCTTGCCAATTTGGCTCGTCGTCACATCTCTTCTCTTTTTCTCGGTTTGTGCACGATCAAACCTCGCCCAGTTTTCGCGGCGGTGCTGTAGTCGTCCATGTTCGAAGTGTGAGACGCCCATTCCCGTCTCTCTCTACTTTCAACTATCTAATACAGACAAAAATGCCCCAAAAATCACCTTTTAAAAAAGAGGTGTGAGTGGAGGAGGAAGCTGCCCACTGTGACAACGTGTTCCTGCAATTCTAATTATCTCTGGAATAGAGAAGTGGGAAGGAGGGAAGAGGAAGGTGTCAAGGAAGGAAGTGAGAAAGAGAGATGGAGAGAAAGGACTGTGTGAAAGCTGAACATGCCACACAAAAGTGCTGTAATTGGATGTGTGTGTTATTCTTACATGCGTGTGTTATTCTTACATGTGTGTGTTATTCTTGCATGTGTATGTTATTCTTACATGTGTGTGTTATTCTTACATGTGTGTGTGTTATTCTTGCATGTGTATGTTATTCTTACATGTGTGTGTTATTCTTACATGTGTGTGTTATTCTTACATTTGTATGTTATTCTTACATGTGTGTGTTACTCTTACATGTGTGTGTTACTCTTACATGTGTGTTATTCTTGCGTGTGTGTGCTTCTGTGTTCAGTCTGATTGTGTGTGCTGGCATGTAAATGGATGCGAGTATGTTAGAAAACATCAAACCAGGGTTATTGTACTTGGGGATTTTTCCTTAGTTTTTATTTTCGTTTTATTATTTTAGTTTAGTTTTCAGTCTGGGTTTGGTAGTTTTAGTTAGTTAATTGTTTTTTTTTGTTTCTTTTTTTTTCTTTTACAAATGTTTAGTTAGGTTTAGTTTTTATTTAATGGCAGAAGTTCAGAACCGGTATTTTGTACATGTTTGCAACATGTATTGTGTAATACATACCATTAATCATAAATATTTTTTTAAATGTATTTGTATTAATTTTTCAATACATCCTCAACTGAGTTCAATTCACAATTTTCGACATGAGTTGTGCAAATGGCACTGGCCACGCTGACACTTCCTGCTTCTTAGTTTATGATAATAACCTCGCTTCAGACAATATTTATTCAATGGTCATCAGTTTAGCTGTCAGCTTCCATGTTCTATCGAAAGGGATTTCTCTGGGATCGGAGCCATACTGCTCCTTCTTGGACACAGAGGACAGTGGGCAGAATGCCAAAACAATCATGTGGCAATAACAAAGTTTTATATTTTATACATACTCACACATGTTGTACTTATACATGGCGCCTGCCTATTTCACTTCAGTGATTTTAAATGATTCACATAGTTAAAGCACCATAACTTGTTCACCTGTTGCATCGTTCAAATATGAACACAGCTAATTCCATTTTGTATTACAAGATCAATCATGACCACCATGAAGGAATAATGGATTATTCTGACCATCCCTAGTATTTATGTGGGTGTATAGTATAATCTCTCATTGTAATGTATGGATGATGCGTCTCTCACACACACAAACCTTTATTGACATACCATTTTTATACATATAATTTTATTAGTTGCCATGGAGACTCCTGTCCTTGCTGTACATCTTTCAGTTCCATGCCAAACCATATTTTCTTTTCAGGAAAAGTAAAAAGTAAAAAAAAAAAATGTACACAGCACCACAGTACTTAAAAACCATCATTAGTGTGCCATCGTGCTGCTTACCTGCTCTTCTTTGTTGCTGGTAACGTCTCACCAGGATTTATGTCTCCTGCTCCCACTCTGGACCAAATACATAGTCCTGCAACTGACACACACGGCAATCATGCTAGTGATGAGTGTGGTTAGTGTTGGTATTTGTATTGATATCTCTGTGATGAGCTGCTGGATGCTGAGAGGCATTGTGAGGGGGGGAGGTTGGTAATAGATTGTGACAGACTGAAAGAGATAGAGAGAGATCTAACATCTCTGGCTTCAGCCCAGCTGTGGCTTTTTGGCCCCAGCCTCGTTGATATGCATAGCTTCCTTTAATCACGCAGACTAACTGTTTGGCTGCATGTGTGTGTGTGTGTAAGAGTGTGAGTGTGTGTGTGTTTGAGAGAGAGCGCTTTATGGGCGATTGCTTTGTGATATCCCAGAAAGTGGGGCGAGTAGAGGTCAGGATTTCTGAAAATCCCCCTTTGTCTGCATAATGTGACCTGGTCTGCTCTGCTGCTTTGTCCAAATAAATTGGCTGGGCTTTGAGGGGCCACACTCTGAGGCAGAGTTGAAGTCACAGCCACGTCCTGATTTAAGAACTCTTCGCTTCCCCTACAAAACATTATCTCTGTTCCACAGTGGCGTAGAGAATTAGCTTTTCCCAAACTTTCTGTCTCCCTCCTCCAGCCCCTCCTGGACGCCCTGGCAGACCTTCCAGAGTGGTACGGGGTCAAAGCCATGCAGGCAAACTGGATAGGAGAGTGCACCGGCTGCTACTTCGATTTCAACCTCAAGGTAAGTCTTACCTCCCTTCTGCCTCTCCCTTTTTACTTTCTTATTCATCTCCCTTTCTTGCTTTCCTTCCATCTATCAACTTCATCTCTCTTTCCCTCTCTCTGCCTTCTCACTCTGCCTCTTTCTCCCCCTTCTCTCTCTCTCTCTCTTCTCTCTCTCTGTTTTTTCATCTCCCTCTTTTTTCCCCAAGCACTGATTGCTTGCTTTATTTTAGATTTTCAAATGCCTCTATTTTTTAAATGAAAACATGTACCAAAACACTTAAATCTTCACTATGCCTTCACGCTCAGTGGGTGCACCCATCTGCAAGCAGCAATTTACCCAAACAAATGATGTCAGAGATTAGTTTCTATTGAGTGTTCATAGAGGTGTATTTACAGTTCTTCACACGTCTTCCTTTTTTAAACAGAGTGCTTACTAAAAGCCCACCGAGAGCCCTCTGATCACCCTTATTATATGGCTCTCCTTGAAAAAGAATCAGGAAATGCATTGCTCAAGTCAGCTCTTTAATTCAAAAAGTCTTCATATATCTTGTGCGAAGAGGGCTAGAGGTAGTGTGTAGTGTGTGTGTGTGTGTGTCTTGGTCTGTGTATGTAGGAAGGGGTTTCTCATAAATCAGATGTAAGCCTGGCAGAACGGGTAATTAAAACTAAGTCCAGGGGTCATTTAGTAGATGGGAGGGAGGAGCGCGTCGAATTACATCTTCAATATTGTCACTGAATTATCCCCAGAGGAGCCGGAGGTCTGTATTAGTGTGTGTCTTTAGCAGTTTAACATGACAACTACTTAGGATCACCATATATTATAATCACCCTACCTTAGAATAAGAGTCATCTTTAAACCATTATGAGATTGTTTACATTATGGCCTGACCAAAGAACATTTGATGGATTTCATTCCAAAATGCCACATATCTGTTTTTGAAGATGGGTTACCTGCAATGCATCAGTCAATATTTCAAAAACACAGATGCTCCTATCCATAAAACAAAGATTTAAAGATGACTGACAACTTAAATTGTAACTTATAGAGTGCTTAATTTACATGCCAGCAATCATTTTGCAACAGTAGGCATCATGTTCCTGAGTGAATATCTCGCTTTGCAATGAAGCTCTTCATATGTCAGCCTCACGAGACATCATTTTCACTCACTAGGCTACAGTGCACCGGTTGACACATAAATGCAGAAGGGTGCTCTTTTTCTTAACCTCCCAGGTGAACGGCGAGGACACAGGGGAGATCCTGGCAGCCTACACCTCCTCCCCGGAGGCCGTGTTTGGAGCGGCTTACCTGGCGGTCCTCCCCTCCCACAGACTGCTCCATGGTACCAGCTCAGTCTGCTCTGCCCTGGAGAAAGCCTTTCAGCCAGGCAGAGGTATGCACCACACTGCCTGCCTGCCCAGCCCAGCCTGGGTCAGGGCCCTCCATGGATGTGTATGTATGCTCATTGTTGAGGCAGGGAAAATAACCTTTTTTGCCTTTATTTGATAGATACAGTAGAGAGAGAAAGATGTGGAGAGAGGGGGGGGGGGATAACTGGATTCAAATACAGAACATGGCAGCTGCATGGTTTGCAAGTATTTCTCACTAGCAATAGCGTTTGTAGTTATGTTACCAGGTACTAGTGTTTTTACAAATGCACCATCCCAAAGGTAAAAAATGCATATCAATCAGGCAGTTGGGGTGAAATGCTTAAGATAAAAAGACTGAGGCTCTTGAAGAAGAAGTTGGAAATAAATATCTAACTATGTAAACAATGTGGAGGCCTCAAATTTTTTTCCAACATTTATGAGACATGTGGGCACTAGGAAAACTATTCTTTTGGGAGATTCTCTTGTTTTTCTCTTTTTCTTTTCTGTATGATTTATGGCATTTTAGCTGTTTTATACTGCACAGAAGACATTGTTGAGTGTCATACGTCTTGTAGCCGTGCTTGTGCTGCTTCCATTGGTATGCAGGACTTATTTACTGCAGTGAAAAATGAGCCCACAGTGAGTTGAAAGGTGAAATTGTTTGGGGTTCAGAGGATTAAAAATGACATGTGCATAGTATGTGTGTGTAGCTGTGCAGCATATACTTGCATCCCCTGTATCTATGCATGTGTGTGACTGTGTGCATGTGTAAATATTATTTATTCACCCATATACCCTCAAGGCAGGGTTGTAGAAACTGTGTGCGCGTGCTTGTGGTAATTGGGATTCCCTTGAGCTTCTCTCTCATGGTGGTGAATGATTGTTGATCATGAGCGACCAGGGGAAGGAGTGCTCCTGACCTCTGCCCTCTGCCCTCCAGACTCCCTGACAGAGGTCACCGCCTACAACCTGTTCACTGGTCACGAGATTCCCCTGGTCATCTCACACAAGGAGGTGTTTGATGGCCATCTTGACACTGTGATTGGTAAGCTATTGGTGTGTATTTTGTCAAAATTGTCTGTGTCCCTCTTTAGATACTCCTGTTCTTGCCAGTACAGAGCAACCTGGCTCTGGTTCACTCCTGTCTATTCCAGTAGATTGCGGATTACATAATATCAGCAAACTACGCACTGTACGGTTCCCATTCTGAAATATGTTATAGACTGAAGTGATATTTAATTCCTCTGCCTGATTTCGGAGAAATCCAATCGATAAAACTTAATAAATAACAACAATAAATAAATAAATAAATATATCTTTTGCCACACTACACTAACCAGCATGCCGTTCCATATGAACTAGGCACAACTCTAGTTTGGAACGTTCCAAAATACGGGGGGAAGTTTCCATACTAAGCCACATTACACATTTTGATGTGAGACTAGGTTGTCAGTGGACGTCCAGATTATGGACTGGTCGAACGTCTTTTCTCAATGCCATTCATCAACTGATTCTGGTCGTCACTGGACGCCCAGATTATGGCCTGGCCTACCGAACGTGATATCAACCTGATTTGTACGTCCACAGGCCATCCAGAACGTACGTCCACCGACACCAATCGCTCATTTGAAATCCTTCTTTGGCGATGACCCCAACATATTGTAATCATACACTGATCAGCCACAACATTAAAAACACTGACACGTGAACTGAATAACATCAGTTCTTGAGAGACTTTGACAGGGGCCAAATTGTGATGGCTAGACCACTGGGTCAGAGCATCTCCAAAACGGCAGGTATTCCCGGTATGCAGTGGTTAGTACCTACCAAAAGTGGTCCAAGGAAGGACAACCGGTGTCCACCGCCGTAAGCGCCTACAATGGGCACGTGAGCGTCAGAACTGGACCATGGAGCAATGGAAGAAGTTGGCCTGGTCTGATGAATCAGACGTGTGTGTCGTTTACCTGGGGGAAGAGATGGCACCAGGATGCACTATGGGAAGAAGGCAAGCTGGCGGAGGCAGTGTGATGCTCTGGGCAATGTTCTGCTGGGAAACCTTGGGTCCTGGCATTCATGTGGATGTTACTTTGACACGAACCACCGACCTAAACATTGTTGCAGACCAAGTACACCCCTTCATGGCAACGGTATTCCCTGATGGCAGTGGCCTCTTTCAGCAGGATAATGCACCCTGCCACACTGCAAAAATTGTTCAGGAATGGTTTGAGGAACATGACAAAGAGTTCAAGGTGTTGACTTGGCCTCCAAATTCCCCAGATCTCAATCCGATCGAGCATCTGTGGGATGTGCTGGAAAAACAAGTCCGATCCATGGAGGCCCCACCTCGCGACTTACAGGACTTAAAGGATCTGCTGCTAACGTCTTGGTGCCAGATAGCACAGGACACCTTCAGAGGTCTTGTGGAGTCCATGCCTCGACGGGTCAGAGCTGTTTTGGCAGCACGAGGGGGACCTACACAATATTAGGCAGGTGGTTTTAATGTTATGGCTGATCGGTGTAATTGCTTATGTACCTGTGGGTGCCGCAAGATGATTTTCAACACAATGTTTATGTATCTATGGTAAATCACGCTAGCCACCTAGCTGCTCGTAAACCAGTGGGCGGTCTTGGTTAACTTGCGTGTCCTTGAGCCTGTACTCTATATGTCTGTGCTATGCAGCAGAGTGGATGCCATAATGATGTAAAACCACCGGGTGTTTTTCTCACAGAGGGTGGAGGTGGAACCCATGAGGCTGGTAATGATTAGTTACATCACAACACGCTTAACATCACCACAGGGAGGTTTTTTTTCATTCTCACTCTCAAGAGACCCCTTGTCTGTGTGTGTGTGTGTGTGTGTGTCTGTATGTGTGTGTGTGTGTGTGTTTGTCTGTGTTGTGTTCCTACTGTGTCTGTGTCTGACAGGTATCCCAGACAGTAGTGAGGAGGATCTGTCTGTGGCCAGAGCTCTGGATCTGAGGTGGAACACGGTGCTGAAAAGCCAGGATGACGGAACACACATTCTGGTCAACTCCGATGAGGTCTGTACTGTTGTCACTAAACTATGATCTCAAGTCTATAATTATATCATTTATATAGATTAATAATGTACAGGTGAGCTTTGCTATCCCTCTCAACCCCCCCTTGTCCCTACGTAGTTCACAGGCCTCACCAGAGAGCAGGCTTTTAACGCCATTACCCAGAAGGCCAGAGAGCAGAAGGTGGGCGGCCATCTCACCAGCTCCAAGCTTAGGGATTGGTTGATATCGAGGCAGCGGTACTGGGGCACACCAATCCCCATGGTGCATTGTGGGTCTTGTGGTCCAGTGGCGGTCCCTGAAGAGGAGCTCCCTGTTACCCTGCCAAAGCTGCCCTCTCTGACAGGAAAGGGAGCGTCTCCTCTGGAGGCGGCCCATGACTGGGTCAGCTGCACATGTCCCAGGTGAGGACAATCTCATGATGTCACTGAAGCCCTACAGGGCATCTGTAATGTTATTGGCCAATTTTCACAGGATACGAGATCATCACACCAAAAAATGTACCGCAACTGACGGACATCCCTGAGATGTCAGATGTCCGATGACGGGACTCGTTTTACCAGAGGTCATTCTTGCTGCGCATTTTAAAGGAGGTAAAAGAGGCTGGAATTTTTACTGGTGCACGCAGTCCGTAAAAGTTACTGACATGGCAGTTTTCGGACGGGACAAAAATTACAGACATGCTCCAATAACGACATTACCTCACCTCCTCCTTTGAAACTAATCCAGTCTGAATAGAGCTTCGGACAATAATTTCTCCTGACAGACATTGTTCAGGATTTCGCAGTCCTCTAGTGCTAGAGAGGTGGTATTAAGTACAGGGAGATTAGTGAGACTGTCCTTCAACCAGACAGCCTGGGTTCATGGCCTCCTGACAGAAAGGCAGAAGTGTCCTTGAGCAAGACACTGAATCCTAGCATGTTGTTTGTGGAGGGTGCAGACATCGACGATGCATAGATCCGCGTAAACCTTCTAGATCCATCCGAGTCTTCTTCAGTGACGTCTTCCCCTACACGCGTCCTGTTTTTCCTCAGGGGGATCAGCAGTGAGAAATTAGCCGAGCGTCAGGCTAGCTGAGAGAACTGACAGCTTTACAAGTACACAGAGTATTGAGAACGAGGCTGTGAATTGTGTGATTAATACTTTTTGTTCTGACAGGGTTACGTAATGAGTGGCAGCTGTGAGAGTAGCAGCATGAGATGATGTTGGAGGTTGCATAAGCCAGCTGTACCCTGAGACGCACACGTACACACAAACAAGTGCACGCACACACTCGTTTACCTTTGCACACAGACAGACACACACACACACACACACACAAACGCAACTCTGCAGACTGGCAGTGAGTCATCTCAGAGAATGTGTCTGAAAATGTGTGAGATTGCAGAATGCCTATTACCTGCCGTCTCCAGAGTCCCCCACCGGCTTGGGAATTCCTCTCTGAAGAAGACTAATCACACCGTCATGGCTCCATGTTGATTAAAACAATGGCCTACTCAGACACAGATGGCACAAGTCATCAGATTGTGTTCACTCACTTCCGCAAAGCCGCTATAATTCCTCCCATCAGTGAAGATTGATAGCTGTAATCGGGAGTTGCAGTTATCTCCTCTCTCCCATCTCCCCTCCATTGTTAAGTGTCTGTGGAAATTTGTTCTCTTCACTCGCCGACCATGTCCAATTAAAGTTTGAGTGGAACGTGGAGGAAGAGTGTGATGAAAGATGGAGGGAGAGATGAAGTTTTATCTGTCCTTGAGGAAGTCATTTCCTGTGTGCTCATCCAGTCTCCGGTCTGCTGCAGAACTGTAAATGGGTCTGTCTGCTGAAGCCCTGCCTCAGATTAGCCAGGCTATGAAAGCCTGTGCGTACGTTTCTGCTGCTCCGTGAGTTCACCGAACACACACACACACACACACATTTACAGACATTCACACAGACAAACTACAGATGGAGCGGGCAGCTGCTTCTCTTGCCTCATCTGTTTGAGAGCCTTTTGCCTCTTTCTCGCTCATCCCTCACACATGCACACGGGTGCACTTGTTTCAGATTTGTGTCCTAGTTGTGATGGGCTACACTGCTTTCATGGCTCAGAGACGGGCTATCTCCAGAGCTCTTGAACAGCGCGAGAATAAGTCTGTGTGCATTCTGTCTGTCAAGTGACCACAATCTGGCCCCTGATTGGCTGGTCCGGGGTGAGAGAGGGGGTGAGCAACCACTCAGGCAGAGTTTGGGGTATTAATGCCTTTCTCTATTTTGTGAGGTTTCTCTTTATTTTGCTCTCTTGTGATGGAAGGATGGTAGGGGCTTTGTTATAATGCCAGGTTTTCAGCTTATGAAATAACACCTGGCTTTCAAATATTAACCTTGCTACACCTTAGCGTTGTTGCTAGGCAACCTCCAGCGCTTACCTCATCCTCACAGCCTTATTATAGACTGGCATGCTAGGTGGTTGAGGGTGGGGGTTATGAAGAAGGGGGTGTCGCCTCCCAATGTGTGTCTGCGTTAGAGAGGAGTGTGTCCATTAGTGAACGTGAGATGAAGATGAAAAATTTGACTGAGATGAATCTGTCTGAGTGAGTGGAAGTATATATAGTTAGACAGGTAGACAGTCAGGAAGAGACAGGAAGACAGAAGAGATTCATCCCTTAAGGTCCAGGAAAGGATGCCCGCTCTGTTGCACATAGCGAAGCCCAGAGCGGTACGTCTGTTTGGTTTTCTGGGACACTGATTTTAACTCTGTTGAGACTCATTATGAAGTGAGCGACAGACGCTTTCACAGTTCCATTAAGTACTTCAAATTGGATCAGAAAACACTTTCCCCAACACCTCTCTTTTTTCCGTGTCTTTGTGGATGTCCTCCCCTCCACCGTGAAAGTGATGCTGGCAGATACGCATCGTGCACCGAGTGTTGTTTGGTTTGGATGAAAAGGGGCAAGAGGTGGCATTTCCAACACAAACACATGAACATGCATTGGGCCTGCCAGTTTGTTAGTCAGGGCACAGGAACAGGGCTCTGCTGCCAGTCTGGCTTCGGCTATCCCTCTCTACAGGGACATGACCCCCCACAGCCAGATGGAGCCAGGCTCACACACACACACACACACACACACACACACAAATACAAATACATAAAGTTCTCTAGGCATACAAACAGGAATAGCTCATTTGTTCATTTTCTGTCTCTCTCTCTCTCTCTCTCTCTCTCTCTCTCTCTCACCCTCTTTTCCCTCCTGTTCTGGTAGATGTAAGGGTCCAGCCAGAAGGGAGACTGATACCATGGACACATTCGTGGACTCGGCCTGGTATTACTTCAGATACACAGACCCCCATAACCCAGACAGGTACGAACAGCCTCCTCCTCTGCTACACTTTCTGACGGACTTCTCTATTTCCATGTAAGTCCATGAGTCAATGACGCCATCAAACGGAAACATTTAGTACAAGGTCTACTGGGCGCTCTCACGATGATGCTTTATAATAATCTGCAAGACTCAAGAAAACCTCTTATGTTCATTCTTTTTTTTTTTAGATGTATTCCCTTTCTCGTCTTCCTCTCACGCTTTGTTTTACAGTGACAGATTTTTGCAGATTTTCTCCCTGTTAGTTTACATGAAACAGAAAGTCGTACGAGCTTCTCCAGCAGTGGGCGGCTAAGATAAGCTGTCTGTTTTCAGATATCACATTTCACACATTTCCACCGCTACATACGCACTCATGACAGCTCGGCGCACGGTTCCACACAAACCCTCTTGCAAAGTTATGCTCAAACGCATGATTGTGCACACTCGAAAATCACCCACTCTCTCCCACTTCACCGCTCCGAACATGCACATGCTGCCTGCGTACATATCACGCCGCCCTCTTTTCTCACATTCACGCACACAGACACACACACACACACACACACACATACATGTTCGCCTGGAGTTGCATTCCCTGCCAATAGAGATTATGAAGCCGTGTCTGTCACCTGCTGGGGCGGTGGTGATACACTGAGCTTGATAAAAGAGATTAATTTCCTAGTGCCCTGACCTTGGTGTAAAGCTGCTTTAAGGGGGGGGGGCTGCTTCTCCCCATCACTTTTCTTAGCGGGACAGATTATGGCACAACAGAAAAAGCAATTACACTATTTGTGCATTCAGTTGGCCTGCTGAGCCTCGCCTGCATTCTGTAGCACTGGGGGGGGAACGACGGAAATAGGATGTAAGAGAGGTTTCAAAGTTTAAAAAAAAGAGGGAAATAGGGTCGTACATAGAAGTGTGTGTGTGTGTTTGTGTGTGTTAATATAGTAGAGGTGCCAACAGGCCAGATTATTTTCTACCTTGTGAGTCCATAACTTCTTTTCGCCAGTTCAATTATCTCCAGACACCATTAGCCGAGAGAGAGAGAGAGAGAGAGAGAGAGAGAGAGAGAGAGAGAGAGAGAGAGAGAGAGAGAGAGAGAGAGAGAGAGAGAGAGAGAGAGAGAGAGAGAGAGAGAGAGAGAGAGAGAGAGAGAGAGAGAGAGAGAGAGAGAGAGAGAGAGAGAGAGAGAGAGAGAGAGAGAGAGAGAGAGAGAGAGAGAGAGAGAGAGAGAGAGAGAGAGAGAGAGAGAGAGAGAGAGAGAGAGAGAGAGAGAGAGAGATGATTGGTGTGTGAGGTCACACACCGATAGGAGTCTGCCCTAAAAAGCATCATTAGACAGAATCCCTGCCTGCTGACCACCATGCCAGTCACACAAACTGAATGCAGCTGTCCTGTTGAAATCGAAAATGAGCAGCCCAGTTTTAATCTCTGATGTTTCTCTCGTCTCAAACGACTACTTGCCTGCGGAAATGAGGGTTTTTGAAAAATGAGCACGGAGGAAGTCCTCAAAGCTGAACTCCAAAAACACATTACTGTAGTATAATTAAATTTGTTGTTGTTGACTTGTCTCTGAGAGAGCCGGCGAGAGAGAAGGGCCTTCAGGAGGCTTCCCGGTCCCTGGATCATTGTGTCAGATTCAGTCTGCCCCCTAGAGGACGCGCGTATGCATGGCAAGCAGAACACAATGGAACTGACAAAGGTTAAGTCATACGTGACATTTTCATATGAATAAATATCTGCTTTACTCCTCTCTACTGCCAACTGATACAACACTTTAGTAGCCAGTTCATGAATTGCTGATTTCAACAGAGAAGCCACAGAAAAAGACGTCACAGTACTGGCCGCACTGTTTGATCGCCGGGTGATCGCAGCGCAAAAACACCACAGCAGTGACCGCCAAGCAAGACGTGGCTTTCTGTTGCCTTGTTCTTTTTAATCCAACATCCCAACAACCCACATAGAGCCATGAATTCAATGTGGACCTGACAGGTTACAACCCCCCCTAAACCAGCTCTTCCTCTCCAGGCCGTTTGAGCGCCCCCTAGCGGATCACTGGCTGCCTGTGGACGTGTACATCGGAGGGAAGGAGCACGCCGTCATGCACTTGTACTACGCCCGCTTCCTCTGTCACTTCTGCAGGGACCAGGGTTTTGTGGCTCACAGGTGGAGTACCCAGTGCCTCATCTGCTCATCTTGCTGTGTGAGAATTTGTGTATGTGTGTGTGTGTGTGTATTAACACTATCCCTCCCTCTGCCTTTCAGGGAGCCTTTTAGCAAGCTGCTGGTGCAGGGTCTGATCAAGGGCCAGACATTCAGACTGGCAGACAGCGGCCAGTATGTGAAGAGAGAAGACATAGACTTCACAGGTACTCCCTATCCTAATCTGCAGAGTGTGACAATGTGACGCGTTCACGAGGCAGGAGAGGGCCTCGCTCCCTGTGGTGACGCAAACTGACACCGCTCATGAAGACACAACAATCATGGTAGTCCCAGTCAGAAGAAAGTGTTTTTATCGTAGTATGTAGTGAAAGCGAGCTCCGTAGCTTCCCCTCGATAAATTGATGAGTTAAACAGCTCCCCAGAACAACGGTCAAATTAGTGGAGGAAATTGGAGAGTAAGTAAGCAGGCTTTTTCTCTTTTTGCCATATTGGTTCCTTGCTTCAGGATTTCCCGCTGCTTTCTGTTGCTTAGTAGCAGGATAAACAGGAGCTGGTGGAGGCTGACGGAGAGAGAGGGAAGCCTTTCGCTCTCAACGTTAGAGACTCAGACGGACTCGGCCTTATCGGGGGGTTTTCAGAAGTGCGACCGACAGTTTGTGGGGATCCTCTAATCAGATCAGCCCCCTGCAGTGAACTTATTGGTCAGGAAATGATCTGAAACTATGACCGATCAATACACCCTCCTAGTCTTAGATAGTAAGCGGTGAGGTAGCTAGGCCAAAGTACACATACGATATCCTTTATATGTACACTCTACTCGTCCTGCTTTTACTGACAATTTATTGGAACATAACTGAAAAAACTGAATAACCTGTATACTATTCATAATAATATGAAGAAGAAGAAAAGGAAGAAACTTTATTTGTATATCACTTTTCAGAATAGTTACAAAGTACCTTGCTGACTAACTAAAAGCCAATAAGACACAATAAAGTGTATAGTAGATATGAATTAAAAACAAGGTTACAGAAGAAATACAGTGAGAATAAAATAGGTATAGGGAAGTTAAGCGTGTCTGTATAAAATTAGATATCTAGTAGTAGAGCTAACTGTCCGGGTGCCTGTGTGTCTCCTAACCTTTGCCCCCTAGCGAAGGAGCCAGTGGCGCTGGGCGGCGGTCGCCTTGAGGTGACGTGGGAGAAGATGAGTAAGTCGAAGCACAACGGGCTGGACCCCCAGGAGGTGGTGCAGCAGTACGGCATTGACACGGCCCGACTCTACATCCTTTATGCCGCGCCGCCGGAGCAGGACATCCTCTGGAACGTCAAGAGTGAGCCGAGACATGACACTGATGTGACCTGCTGTGACCTGCTGTGACTTTAGCGGTGTAGTTAGCATGTTAGCTTAGTTTGTTACACCCAGTATATGAGTGAAGGTTAATTCCAAAACGCTACGTGTACATTTTGAAAAATTATTGATGCCTCAAATTTGTTCAGTATTTTAGTAGTTTTAGTAGTATTCAGTATTTTTAGGATGAAAAAATGTTTGTAAGATCTTAAGTTGGCTAATAATTTCAGTTGTGTTCTATAATGGGGTTCTACTTTTATACCAACAGTCATTTTCTAAAGAAGGTGTCAGTTTTAGATATCTCATTTTGGAAGGATACTCCTCATATGTTTATATGACCATGTTTTTGTCTGTGTGTGTCCAGCGGATGCCCTTCCTGGGGTACTGCGATGGCAGTCTCGCCTGTGGCAGCTGGTGACCAAGCTGAGGGGGGCTCGGCAGCTTGGAGACGTCCCCAACCCCTCCCTGCTCAAGAGGAAAGAACAGGCAGAGGCCAGGAAGATCTGGGAGAACAAGAACTATGCTGTGGAACAGGTAGCAACACTACAGCATCAGGATGTCTATTGTTTAATGTCCATGTTGTTATAGTATTTAGTGGTTTACCGTATTCCTAAATGCCTTGCTGAAAATGTCTCGTAGTGGCAGGTGCTACATCTCCTCTTGACCACTAGGGGTCACAAATGGACTCAGTTTCCAACCAGATTTTCACACCAATCCGAGTCAGCAGATTCATAAATGTAAACGTTCATACAATAATTATTCACCCTACATGTATCAATCTGCTCTATTTTAAAATCTTTTTCAGTTACATTTTGTGTGGTCTTAACTTTAATGTGCAGTCTGAAAGACATTTCAGATATACAGTCTTTTCCCAATGCCTTAGATTAGATTTTTTTTATAAGGCATGTTAAGACTTCTTTCCTCAATTACAACAAGCACAGCATGATCCAAGGTAGTGTGCCCATTGCACAGTCCTGTAGTGCTGAACATCCATCGTAACCTGAAACCCTCAGAGTAAAGTGTAAGAGAATAAGGGAATGGAAATTGATTTTAAATCCACTCACTCTCTTTCGCTCTTTATAAATAGCCTCCTTCCGCCACCAGGTTTGATTCTCTCTTCCCCCCAGGGCCAGCGCTTTTAACAGACCTCAGGATGTTTGCCCTAAGCCCCCAAAGCCAAGGCTGTCCTTTGATCTGCCCGTCAGAAAAGCCTCGGTCATCGACCTCCTCCCAAGGGCCCTTCCCAAAAGGGTTCTTCCCAGAAGGCTAAATGGGGAATGTTCACATGCATGTTGCTCTGCAGCGCTGTGCCTTCAGCTGGTACACGCAGTGATAACAGGGAGGTGGATTTTCCTCTGGGCCTGTCATTTTTTTCCCCACTAATTCTTTGACAGATAGACAGCCTGACTATAAGATATACCACGACAAAGACTTCCCAGCAGGAAACATCCGTTTGTCCACCGCAGGCAGCAGATGTAAAGTAGACCAAAGGGGAGTGTAAAGGCAGCGTTGTACCCACTGACTGTTGTTGTTGTTTTGGTGTTGTTTCCAGGTCACAGCTCACTTCACAGAGGACTTCCTTTTCAATGCAGCCATTTCTCGTCTTATGGGACTCACCAATACACTAACTGTGAGTGAGCAATGTGGTAACTGGAAACCGCTGCTCTACACTTATCCTACACATATGGTTACTATACACTGAAAATAAACTTTTTAACACTGTGTGTGTGTGTGTGTGTGTGTGTGTGTGTGTGTGCGCGTGTGTGTTTAGAGTGCAACTGTCAGGGTGGTGCAGCACAGTGTGGAGTTTGAGGAAGCCCTGGCTGTGCTGTGTGTGCTGATGGCGCCCATGGCCCCTCACCTGGCCTCTGAACTTTGGGCAGGTTGGTGTCATTCAGATTACACAGATAATACACTGTAATACTACATAGTAATACATACTCACAGACAACAAGACGAGAATGTGTGGGGGGACGGAGGAGGAGCAAGGTTAATCGTAAAGGTTTGGGGTAAATTGAGGTTGTTTCTAGGTTGTCTGGAAGAGGAAGTTGCCTCAGATAGATGTGATGTTGACACTGCTGCTTATCAATACGAAATGTTTCCCAACACCCATGTGATGTAATCAGAAGCCACCGAGTCAGTGACACTGAGCATTTTCCCCTGCTTATACATTTTCGTTCATTTGTATTATTGTTAGATGCACATAAACAAACCAAATCTAGAAGTCCAGTTCAGCTGAAATTGACTCAATATCCTTCAGAGGAAACCGAAAGAGATCTTGGCCAACATCAGACCAACAAACAATAAGAGGGAAGCTCTGCAGTCAATTTAGTGGGAGCTTGCCCCCGCGCCGGCCTGGAGGACGTCCACTTATTGTCGAAGCCACACGTACACAAGCCTTCTGTACATAGAGGCCGATGGGAGCAGAGGGTGGGGGAGAGGAAAACCATATCCTACCTGATAGCCACAGTCAGGGAATCTGAGAGATGAGTGCTGATGAGGGCCAAATGTCCTCACAAGGATAGAACGATGAGAAAAATCCTCCACAGTGAGGACATCTTGCAGGTCCTCACTTCTTTACGGGGCTAATTGAGGGTTAGGACTTCAGTTTAAGGTTAATCTTAGAATTAGGATTAGAATAGGGTAATGGTTGAGGGTTGAGGGTTAGAGAATGAATGTAGTCAGTGAAGGTCCTCAGAAGTGTAGTAATATAAACGTGTGTGTGTTTGTAGGTGGGTGTATGCATGTTTTTACATGTCGCTGTTGTCACGTGAAAACCTTGTAACTGCCGTTTTGGTGATTCTCATGTTTTAACATCATTCCAAGGTCTGTGGGTTGAGGAAATTACACAACCTTTGGTCTTATGAAACCCTTTCACAGCCCGTTGGATCCACTCTGAAATGCATGGTGGTCGAGGTTATTTTTCTTGGAAGTACGAGGTATTCACACGACAGCGGGGGGACATCTAGTTGCCGTTCTAGAACAAAGGTGAAGGGGGATTTTCATGAACAGGACATACAGTTCAGGGACGGTCAGCCCTGTCTGCCGTCTACCACAGCATGCGTTGCACTTTTCACTCTTGCTCACACACACGCAGCGCAGGACAGAGGAAGTTCACGTCCTTCCCCTGTGCCTCCTGTTGGATGTGTGCTTGCTTGTTTAACGGAGAGAGTCAGGATGGGAAGGGGGATGGTGGTGAGCCAGGCTGTTGTTTACCCTCCATCCAGATCAGTTTTCTCAATAATATGGATAAACAAGCTGAAGGAAAGGCAAGGAAACCTCTGTGGTTTCTCTGGTCTGCTTTTATTAAGGGAGAACCCGTTGATTCTGTTATGTTTTCACCCCACTCCTTGACAGGGATGTTACGCCCGTAGCACTTAGACAAATTAGACACAATTTAGTGTCGTCATGGGGGTTGTGAGCTTTGTACTCCTGTGCTTCCTCCTGGGTCTCTCCCAGGTCTTTGCCAGGTGAAGAACCCCCTCAGCCCCCTCCTGTCACGGGGAGGAGACGTGCTGCAGCAGCCCTGGCCCACCGTGGACCCAGAGTACCTGGAGGTCCCCGACTTTGTGGATCTGTCCGTACGGGTAGGAACACACTCAGACACACACACACTCATGAGCTCATGCAATACAAGTAGATATATCAGATGGCCCTACTTCTCAGACTTACTGACACGTCCAGTTCTTATATGAACTGCCGTCTTCATTCAATCTGAAGCCCGAAGTCTTACTTCCATGATTGCACTCCATACTCTGTAATTTTCAAGAGAGCCTATGATTAGCTTGTGTGTGTGTGTGTGTGTGTGTGTTTGTGTGCACTTGTGTGTGTTTGTGTGTGCATGTCAAGGGGTTGGCTTCAGGCTAAATAGACAAGTGGTAAATAATTAGAGGCCAGGCACACAGCAACCATATTATTCCTGACTCACTGTCACTCTCTCTCTCTCTCGCTCTCATTTTTTTGTGTCTTTTTCTCCGTATGCGCTCATTCACACAAATGGTGAAAGCCCTCAGTCTGGGAATGTTTGTAATCATTAAGGATGACAGTGTGTGTGTGTGTGTGTGTACGCTTTCTAGGGTATATAGCCAATCAGTGAGAATATCCAGCTGTGATGGGCCGCTTCAGGAAATCAGCTGTAATCAGATCAAAGCATCTTGAGCGCTTGCACACATTCTAACACCCGCTTATGCACGTACACAGATGTTCATTCACCTGCACACACACACACACACACACACACACACACACACACAGTCTTGCCAGTCTTCACAGCGCCCGGTGCAAAGTCCAAACATTGACTCAGTTAGTAGTTAAAAGCTGAAGCTGCTTTAATCTGACTGCTTCCTGTAGCGCGTCTTTTCCCCCCGAGAGATCAATCTAATCCTCTCAAAACATATGAAGCGTGATGACAGCGAGCGCAGTCAGCTGACTAACAACACCTGTCTCTCACCAGTTAGGTTCTGCCTCTGTGCTCTGACTGAGTGGAGAGATGGAAAAGAGAAAAATGAAAAGAAACTGGTGTATGTGTGTGTGTGTGCGCCTCTCCCTCTCCCAACCCTTGTTTGCTATGTTTTCTAGTGAAAGGGATACTCCCATACTCCCACCGCTAGACCCATCCCGGCCCTGCGGAATATCCACGTTTTCATTTCCGCCTTCTTGTTTGGGTTCATCTCGTACATTCCTCATACGTAAAACTGTTTAATACAATGAGACCTCTCTAACCGCACACATGTATAACCGTTGATCCCCTGGTGCTTGATGGAGATGGTGTTGGTTTTGCCCTAGTCAGAGCTCTTTCTTGTGGGCTTCCCCAGCCCTGTGGAGACAACCTCACGTCCTCTGTCCTGTAATCACTGCCTTGGGTTTCTCCCAGAAGGCAGGCCAAGGTTGAGTGGCCTCACACACACGCACACACACACACACATACATTTATTTCCCAACGCTCACAGACGTGTCGTCTCACACACCATATCTTGACATGCACATGAACATGCTCTTGTGCACACATACAAACTGTACAAGCTTCTGTTGTGAAATGGGGCTTGATCCATTGCTCATAAACATGGCACAAGGACTCTTCACGTTTGAGAGGACATGACTGGCTGCCCTTGCCATATTTACCACAAACTATATGTTTTTAAATGTTTCAATTTTCATTTGCATGGAGAGGTGGAGGCAAGGCAAAGTCTGTTATTTTGGGTCCAAATTTGGATGCCGCTTGACAGGGTCAGACCAGTTGAAAGCTCAATGTTTGACAAGATTTGTGACTTTTCTCATGTCTGCTTGTTCTCTGCAGATAAACAACAAGGCGTGTGGGACTGTGACGGTGCCTCTGCAGGTATCCCAGGATGCCGAGCGGGTACAGCAGCTGGTTCTGGAGAGCCCGCTTGGACAGAAGCTTCTAGCCGACCGCTGCATCAAGAGAGCCATCCTCTCGCCTAGGACCGCCCTCATCAACTTCCTTATTGATGAGTGAGGTTTTGTAACTATTGGATGGTTACAAATACCTGTCAATCAATGACTCAGAATAGAAAGATGGACAAGGAGTCACTTTGTATAAAATGTCATGAATGAAATGTAAATATGATAAAAGAAACATTTTATTATTTCCTTGTTTGTTATGTTTCATTTTTGAAAGCCAGAATAGTCTCTTTAAAACTGACAGGTGAGATACAGCATCTGTCTCTCTGGGATCATCCTCCATTTTACAGGCAAATCCTCTGACAATCAGACGTAGGCGCAAACACCAATCGAGATTCCAGTCATCATTCAGATTCCTCCATTCCTCTTGTAACACCACTTACTGCCTCGTGCTATGCATCATCAGCACAGCTTCACACCTCTCCGTCTGCCGTGCCTGTCAGCTCCGTGGCTCGGCCGACTCAGTCGTGATCCTGGCTTATCAGTGTTCGCTGCTGCCGCTCTCAGCCGCCGAGCTCTTCTGAGCACCGTACATGGACCGCTGTCTGTGTTACCCAACACGGCCGGGCTGTCCGAATGCAACGTGATGGTCTGTTTGGCTTCTAGACCGGCCTATGTTTGGGATCCGTCGCCATCAGCACTTCTGTTGGAAATCACCGAAGAGCCTACCGCCACACCGCTGTTGTCGATCACTTCTGTTTGGGGTAATCCAGCCGCCACGCTGAGCCTCGCCACTGCCAACCTCTATTCATTAGCTATATGTCAGTGAACACATTGTGGCTGAAAACTATCACTGCAAGTACATAGAAGTTGCTCTTCTCAATATTGGCCCAATATGACTCATCCTGGCAGAACACGAATGCCGATGGCATTGAAAAGTATCCATGTATACACCCACTAGCCTATCTGTGAAGGCTGACTGAGTAAGCATCACTTTGTTATTTGATATATGCCAGCACTAGTCTTACACGACTTCTATTAATCCAACCTTCTGATAGCTCTGGTAATGTCTCATTGTCCAGTGTCACTACATCAGGTCCAGTGTGAATGAACAAGGTGGAATTTGTTCTCTTTGAAACTAATATTACCTGAATGTGTCAGCTTAGCAAGGTCAGCTTCCCTACAAGATAATGCTTTTATACTATTTGATTGTTAATTCAAGAAATGGGGACTTAAGAAAATGTGGGGACAAGGGGAAAGAGGAAGCCTTCCTTACTGATCTAACCTTTTTTCCATACTTCTGCGTTCTATCTCTGACCATCAGGTGACAGGAAATGGCTCACAGGAGACACTGAATAACAGGAAGAGAAACCAGGGGTAAGGGGAGGGGTACAAGAGCCACGGTGGTGTTAACTACTCACTCTATTGTCTCCGTCCTGTGTGATGGTTTGATAAAACTATATTCAGAAATGGTAAACAGACGCTCAGACATCTATCTTAACTAGATGCTAGAGAGAGAGATACAGGGGCATTTTTATCCTCTGTCAACTAATCTCTGTGTGTGTGGCATGTTTTCTTTCACACTCGGGGCTGCTAAGGCACGGTGTTGTGTGAAATATACAAAAGATCTGTGGAAGGTGGTTGCGAACACCTGATCCCTTCCTCTCTTTGTGTTATTGTTGCAGTTTCTCACGTTCCTTTTCACTCTTCTTGCTACGCACACCAGCTAATAAACAAGTTTGAACTTGAACTGACTTGGAACGAATATGCTGACGGTCTTTGAGAGCTGAAGTTGCTGTGTCATAGAAAACAGGAGCGCTGTCGACTTACTCGAGGTAGGTCAGACCAGACGTGTCAGCGAAATGTCACCCAGGCTGAGGTTACATCATTTTTTTAATAAATAGCTTAGCAGGCTATTTTAGACAACAATGCTGGTAAAATCAGGTCTCAGATGCAAAGTTGCATTTCCTCTTAATAATTCATTTAGTCACTGATGGCCCCTGAAGTCATTTGATACTTCCGTCAGCTCTGCAGTTTCCATGACGACTAGGATTATTGAACAGGCAACAGTATTCCGCTGTGACTCACTTTCTCTTCAGACCACAGTCTTCATAGTCCTCTACCCTAGAGATGTACAGCGTGAATTATTATTTGACGAGTTCAAGAATCACCCCCTTTCCCCTTGAGAAACTGGTGGAAACAAGGGCGGAGTGCACAGTAGAGTCGCAGTCACTCTATTGCACAAGAGCAGGCCTCATTTTCACAGGGGGGGCACAATACTGCCAGAGCTTATTATCTTGGAGACTGACCTCAAGACCGGTAATTTGGTCATCTGTGGATATATTTTCTGTGAGCTCATTGTATTTAGAGATTTTTCACTAGTCCTTTAATTGTTTTGAGGATAAGGCTAAGCTCTTGGTATGTATGTGAATGAACTTGCCAGAGTTTGCCTCTCTTGTTTGCCTCTCTATAGTAACAGTCATCTAGGCTGCTGGATGCTGAAGTGCCTTTTGTGAAGAAATCCAGGCTCCTCTGACCTATGCTGTGTGATATATTTTGTATGCATAGGGTTGTATGAATGTATAATATTGTATTATGTATACAGCACCATGTATAGAATTATTAGTCAAAATGAATGTGTCGTGAGTTTGAAACCTGGAAAAATAAAATGTGAATCTGTGTTTACATCTTCGACCAAATGAGGTGCTAATGACACAATGGGTTCACAAACATCATCAGTGAAACCAAGTGATCTCATGTTTTCCAAAATTCCTGTTGTTTACCACATCTCTAAATGAACTAGAGCCTGTGTCTGTTGCTGGGGAATCTGTGTGAGAAAGCAGTGAGCAAGTTAAATCTCTTACTTGGGAGGAGGGCTGTGTTGTGGTGGCTGCTTCCCTAATGTACAGATGGTTATGCCTTTTAAACATTACAACATTCTGTTGTAATTACAGCACCACCAGTAGCCTAGAGGGCCCCTCAAACACACTGGCTCCGTACGTCCTCACATCAACTAGAGCTGTCAGACAATGGGATTCATACACTACCGGCTCCATCCAGGACAAATAAAACGGAGCTGTCCCAAGTGTGTTTGCTGGGGGGGCCCTCTCTTTTTTCCATACACACCGCATTTATATGACTCCTGCTGCATGCAGCCCTAACTGCTGTAGTCCGGCCCGCTCTCTCAGCCAAACTTTCCGCCCTAGGTCAAAATACAATTGAGGGGGGATCTCAGGGGGGGGCAGTGGTTCCAGGAGCCGATGGCCCAACTTGGCCTGTTTGTTTTCCATGACATCGAGGGGAACAGGAATGTGTGACATCATTCATCCAAAACAGAGGGGATAGGTACTGTAAATACCACAAGCATGCCCAAAAAATAAAGTTTAGGTGGTTTATTCCTTTGTTATAATGGCTCATGGGGTGCATGAAAACCTTTAATATTTGTATTGAGTTTACCATGTGTGACTTATCCCTGGTCTATAAGATAATAATTCACAAAAGCCAGTTTCAATCCATAATAGAAAACGTTTTTTTCAATAGTCCCCTTTAATGACTACTGCAAGTGTTGGGTGGTAACGCCTTGCAGTAGTGTCACCCAGTCAGGAGTAGTGTTACACATTGCTATCTCAGCTTCAGTAACAATATTTCAGTTACCAATCCCAAAATAAGTCGTTCGTTTGGTCATCACCGCCTGAAGTTGAATCATCTCCAGACTAGATCACACACCCATCTCATGATTCATTTTCTTCATAATTAGCCGTCCTCCTCTCACACTCAACTAGCTTAGATGGGAAATGGCTGATTAGGTTATTCTCCCTGGCCCTGGTACTCTCACTACTTTAATGTTATCGAGCAAACAGAATGCTATTTGGTTTCCCGGATCATTCACGAGAGAGGCGATTGAGTTAATGTTGAAGACGAGAGAGTAACTGCCAATTTTGTGTCTGTAACGTCAAAGTAACGAGAGTAGATGAATGGCTGCCCTGAGGGAGTAAGAAGTAAACTATTGCTTTTGAATTGAGTAACAAGTAACGACGCACATCAGTACACATTAACAGAACACAGTACTTGTTTTGATTCACGAGCCTGACACAAGTATATATGCGAGAGTGAAGTTTAACTTGTCGCTGATGCAGATTTGAGCCCTGCGCCTTTAAAAAACCCCAACTGTCCCCTTCCAGTCCCAACTGTCTATTACCGGCCACGTACGGCTCCGTCCTCGCGACGTTTTACTCGTGAATACTTTTAATGATTGTGGCGCCGTGACACAACATATCTACCAAATTCCAGCGACTTTTAACAACTTTCAACTTTTCAACGAAGAAAGTTTTGAATGAGCAGTTCCCCCGCTCGGCGCCATAAGTGGAAAGCGGGAGGAGGGGGCAGTTTGCGGGGTCGTCCGGGCTATCGGATTTGGGATCTGCCTTATAACCAGACAGACGGCGTCTTGTTGAAGCCAGAGCTGGACGGGCTCACCGAGGACGCGGAGCTGCAAACTTTCAACTGTTTGTCCGGAATAACGGAAAAGTTGGAAGAGGGGACGAGCAGCCATTCAGCCTGGGTCTGGATTCATGTCAGATTATTTCCTGACAGACTGCGAACTGCTGGACAGTCATCTTTCACTCTGGAAGAAACACACTTTTAGATATTGACTGCTGTGATTTTTTTTTTGTCTTTGTAGTCCTTGAATATACCTGTAACGTTTTTTGTGTTTTAAAAAAAAAAAACTTTATTTAAAACAGCCACGCGAAATATCTTCAAAATGGATAAATACGAGGATTTAGGTCTAGAAGCAAGTAAATTCATCGAGGACCTAAACATGTATGAAGCATCCAGAGATGGTTTATTTCGAAGGAGGAGGGATGCAGGAAATAATCCCGATTTTGAAGAGACCAGGAGAGTGTTCGCCTCTAAAATGAATAAAATCCACATGCAGAAACACCAAGAAGAGATGGCTAACAACAACGTGGCTATGAGAATGAACGGGGGTCACAACAGCACATATTACACCAAAGACAGGCCGCCCATTAATAGCTACAGACAGGCGGGTGAGGCGGCAGCAAAACCCCCAATACTTTCTGGTCCTGTACCGGGCACTCTGGGTGGGAATCAATACGCACAGTATGACGGCCAGAAACACCATCCAGGCATTCAGTCTGAACTTCCAACTGGCAGGGCATACGGCTACGGAAGCAATTACGATAATAAGGAGCGGTTTGAACCACATTCTTACCAGCACCACACCCCAGCTCCCCCCAGTCCAGGAAACGCGTCTCATAGCGCGCCCACACATGCTGGTCACCCAGTCAGCCCCTCGGGTGCTTGGGCCCCTTCCCATGAGAGCCAGCTCTCCCCATCGTTGCCTGGGATAGTCTCTGGGAGCAGCGCATCTCAACAGCAGCCTCAGCGCCAGTCTGCATCTCCTTCCACAAACAGTCTCCCATCTCCAGTCTCCACCGGGGCTCAGCAGAGCCAGGCTGTCACCCCTCCAGTGAGGCAGAGTCCACCCTCCTCTGCTGGCTCAGCCATGGGATGGGCTGGAGAGCCTTCTGGCTCTGTGACACCAGACCTCATCCCTGCCCTGCCACTGAGTGCCTTCACTGGTGGAGTTGACTTTCACCTGCAGCAGTCCTCCACCCAGCCTGTTCCTGCAACACCACCTGCAGCCCATTATGCATCACCTTCTGCAACCTCGAGACCCTCTGCCAACCAGGCTGACCCCCGTCAGAATGGCCTTGACCATGTGGCATCACCTGTCCTACCATCACCTCCTTTTGAATCCACTCAGCCCAAAGCCCAGGTCCCAGCCTTTGCCTTGACCCCTGGCAGTGTCTCCAAAAGCTTCAGCCAGGGTCAAGGTCAGGGCCAAATGTCCACCTCTGGACAGGCAGCCTATCCTGAACCTGAAGGCCCTTGCCCCCCCAAACCTGTCAAACTGCCCTGCCAGTCTCTCCATGTGCAGCCCGCTGAACAGGGACCTTCTGCAGCTGAAGTAAAATTAGAAGCCCTCACTAAGCGGCTGGAAAAAGAGATGGATGCCCAGCCAAAAGCTGACTACTTTGGTAAGAATGTTTAGACTACCAACATCCACAAAGGGCCTCTGTCAGTTAGGTCTCTGCTGTAAGATGTGGTTGAATGAAAGACGTGCCCACCCACAGGTCACAACATAACTGCTAGTTTTTATACTCTCATCCTTTGTCTCACACACATCCACTTCTTGTGTGTAACAAGGTTCTAGCCAGATTAAGTGGCATAGTTTGGACGGCGTCCCAGTTGTCATGGTGTGTGTTTTTGTTGATCTTCTAATAGTTGAACTTTGCAGACTGACACCATATAGCACAAGGTCTCTCTCTTTTCTCTCACCTAAGCCGTATGTGGAATCTAAAGTAAATCATTTGGTAATTTGTTCTTAAATCCTTCAGTGTCTGCTTTCTTGGCAGCTATTATAAACTCTTAACAATACAAGCTGTGGCCAAGGCCACCTAGGAGAGTGATGTATCATCTCTTAGCTTTCAGGGATCTAATGGATATCCGTTGAGCCCACACCGATAGCTAAAGTCATTAGTAAAAGCATATTGATTTTTTTGTCCAATCTGTCCTCCGTCACGTCTGTGAAACATTCTTTTCATGTCCATTCCCATGCCTGGTTTGTTTGGCTGGCATTGGCATTCAGTGTTTTCCAAATGACATCATCACCACAGTCCTGTGCTTGCACATTCCTCATTACTCTTTATGTGAGCATGCCATGCATGCTTGTGCACGTGCACACACACAGTCACACAGGGAATGTGATAATAACTGACACCTGTGGCTCTTTTAAGTTTGGTTCTGGCATCTGGAAGCAGGTTACAAAGAGCCAACACCATGGCGGAGATTTCTTTTTTTTTTTTGGGTATAGTTTTTTAAGAATTTGTTATTTTTTTAAGATTTTCTATTTCTTTGGAGATCCCTGTTTTCCTCCCCTTTTCGCCAGTATTTCTTGCTTTTTGTGCTGTCCTGATCTCACCCTTGCACTAGATGAAATCACATTTCCATTAAATGTACATTATTAGATGTAATTCAGCCTTTTATTAAGAAAATGTAGACGTGATGAGTGAAATCTTGTTGCTGAGAGCATGCTCAATGCTTACTTACAGAATGAGAAAGAGAGGTGGGTAGGGCTGGAGAAGTATATTCATCAGTAGAATCACGCTCGTAAAAACGCCCTGGTTTTTATTGCTCATATCAGTGTCTCTAGCGTTGCCGTTAGCTCTATCTGTGACTGTGGGAGCGCTATCAGGAAATGTGTACAAAAGTGGGAAAACAAAGATGCTTTGCTGTGACATCAGCCGGCAGGGTGTTGTCACACTACTCAGTTTTCATCACTATTCATCACTCAGCGGTTTTCCATGTGTAAGATATATAGGTGAACGCAGTGTGAGAGGGTGTCTGTTTCAGAGGATGTTGGTGCTCATGTGTTGGCCAGGCATTTGGAGAGAAAAATAGTGGGATAGACGAGAGCGTGAGAGGGGTGATATCTGGTTCGCTTGTTGAATGGTCGTAAAGCCCCACACCCCACCCCCGCCTCCTCGTTAAAGGAATTTCCTGCTGGAATGTCACGACTGTAATTCACAGCCTCCCGAAGCCCCCTGGAGTGCTTTCATTTGGTGTGTAAAGGGAAGATGTTGATGCTGTTTGTCACTGTCACGACAAGGCTCATGAACGCACACATGAACTTTGCAGACATGTGGGAGAGCACAATGTGTTGGTTTGAATGTATACGCATATACATATTCACAAACGCACACATACCTTGCCATATAGCCCACACACTGTTCCTGTATGGAGTCTCCCACTAGACCGTGGCTCATCCTCTGAGTCACGCTTTCATGCCAGAAAATAGCCTGCATGATGGACAGATGCTGTTTTTAGCTCGGTGTACATACCGATGAAGAAGATGTTTTCATAGTGTCTTTCTCCCTCCTGCCTGCTGTCGTTGATATCAACTTGTGTGGTCCAATTTTTTGAACCAAGCCTCTATTTAACTTTTGAGGACCTTCATAGTAGTACATAGAAAAATACTTGCATTTGCAGATTGTTCAGTGTTTTGAGCACTTTTGGACAGTTTATTATCCCATTTTTAGATCCCATCTGGGTTTGACTATTGTTATATAAAGCGCACATTCTTTGTGTCTTACAGGACTGTATATAATGTGCCAATGCCATGTCAGTGTTTCCCCTATCCAGTGAGCTGTGTCCATATGCGGGGCTGGGATCCATCAGATTCCCAACTGTACGCCTCGTGCTGAGTGGCAGAACTGCAGCTGGAGGTTCTGGGAAAATGAGTCCGGTGCCAAACGGCTGCACCAGGGGAGCACTGAGGAATGTCTGGAGGAAGAGAGTGAGGAATTTAAGAAATGAGGTCTGAAGATAAAAAGGGGAGGGGAGACCCAGACGGGTTGAGAGGTGCCTGTGGCGTGGCTGAATGGATGACTAGACAAACAGAGATTTAGGGAAGGTTTCATGGAGGCTCCTTTGTCCTTGGTTGCAAGAGTCTGGAGTGGATGGGAGGGCATTCATCAAGGAGGGAAATAGTGGTGTCTTTCCCATACACACACATAGTCAGTTGAGCACGAGTGTTTAGTGTTTTGTTTGGATGGATGATTAATTTATCCCATCTGGCTGTTGACTGGAAAGCTTTATCTTAACTCTTCCCAGGGATTCTTGGCTTCTGCTCTGGCTGGGAGGCAGCAGCAGTGCGTGTGTTTTCATGTGACCACTTGACGTGGTCTTAGTAGCTACAGTGTGTGTACAGACGGGGAGTTTTGACAGCTGGGAAAGGTGAGGGGGAGAGAGGGGGGGTGGGGTGAAGATTTGGCTGCATGTTTTGATTCCCCTCCCCTGCTCAAAGCAAGCGGTCCCCTGAATAATCACAGTGTTGTGGAATATGGGACTCCAGCCAAAGACAGATTTGTAGTGGTCCAACCAGCAGAGAGGTTGTTACCAAAACGAACACTGTTTGTTCCAAACAATTACAAGTAGAGAAAATGGACTTTTAGTGCATTTTTTCTCTCCTGGAATGCACAAATATGCTATAAAAAGTTGACAGTGGAAAATATCATGATGAAGCAAATTCATCCCTGAAGTCCCTTGTGTATGCATGAGTGTGTGTAAACTGTTATTCCACAGATCCTATTCCTGCTGTGTTGTGTTTTCCAGTAAATGTTTTTATCGAGGGAAAGAGAAAGGAGCATGTGATTTTTAAGGGCCTCCACTCATTAGTTTCATTAGTGCATTACATGAGGGCACGGCAGCAATTTATTGTCTTTTCATGAAAATCAAATTACTTACATAAGAACCAAATTCTCAAATTGTTCTTTCCAACCATTTGGCTCTACTGATGTAGATTAGGTAATGCGTCCTCCGCTGTGGCATTCGGAGAGGCTTAGTTGAATTAGGTGTGTATATATAGCCCAGTTGTATATTGTATTACAGTTGGCCTATGAGGAGTCACATTTGAACAAGGTTATTATATGAGACTGTGTTTGTGGAGGAGGCAGACGCGTGATGTGTGTTGGGTACAGTGCAAACAGAGGTTTCTTTGTCAGTGTACGGAGAGAACCAGGGCTGGGATGGGCTGGGTTAGGAAGAGGCCCCTCTCTTTCAGCTGAGCTCTTTCTCTGTCTCCAGGGAGATGTTTTGGGGTAACATACACACATGCAAACAAACTCATGCACACACAAACAAACAAACAAACACACACATACACTTCGAAGAGAAGCTTGAACTTTTGCTGTAATCTCCCACCACCACCACCCTTCTCTGTCGCTGTCACTTTACTTCATCCTTCATGACTGGATGGCCATATTATATCTGATGGATTATAGCTGGCTGGCAGCTCATCAGGCCTAGGAGTGATGGAGTTGTCACTTGTCATAGTCCATATGTCAGTTATCATATCATGCTGTGTCATACATGGCGTCCCTCCAAAGACAGCTCATGCATGTGCGTGGCAGTGCATGCAGAGAGAGAGAGAGAGAGATTGACAGGAAAGGAGAGATGAGAGGTAATGTTTTAATGTCAAGTCTTAGAGTCGTAGTGTTGCATGTCACATAGGAATGCACATATGACAAGTATGTGTAGAGGCAAAAAAGGTCTATATTCATCACACAGAAACCTCTACTCTGAGCTATCTAAAGTTCAATGAGGGATGATGTCTCTATTATCTTTTAAGCCTGACCTTTTGGACCCGGACCATGAGTCACCTGTCTAAAGGCATGAGCTGGTATTCTTTATGCAGCACATGGGAGAGAGAATATCTCCTGCTTTCATGTGGTTAGGGGCCTGTCTCACGAAACAAGATTAGTGGGTTAGCCAGCTAACTTTGGGCTTAACCCCCGGCTGGTTGGTCTCACGACAGCGGCTCACTTCTAAGCAGGGTACATCGTCATAGTAACTGAGGCTGCACTCATAACCTGCTCCGGAGCATGTGCAGGTATGTCCAGGCCATTTCCTCTACAAAATAAAAAATATAAAATAAAAAAGGGCTGTCAAATAGCAGGTAGCTTACATTAGTTAGCTGTAGTTTTCAACAATTAATGAAATTTACTGTTGCACATACGTCTCCTGAAATTCTTTTACAGGATTTCCGAGAGTGATCAGTGCGATTGTATTCATATTCCCATCACAGCAGTCCTGGGGGAGCATGAGGCGTACTTTGTGAATAGGAAATCTTGTCACAGCCTCATTGTGACGATACTTTATCAGTGGAAAGTATGCCCAGTGTGCCTCAGTGACGGGCAGTGATAAGCCTATTTACTAAAACGTTGACACTATCTGCAGTTTTCCTCCAGCAATCCTGTAGTGTAGTAGTGTTGACAGCAGCAACACAGTAACTTGTTGCTGTAACCATGTTTTTGTATTGCTCATATTTTCATCATAATAGTTTTTCTTGAGAGCAGAATAGAAATGTCAGTCATCCATTTCTTTCTCATACCTCCCACTTTTTACAGTCTACTTAAGGAGTACATATGCCCCTTTTTATGTGAACCCACTCATAGCCGGATTGGAAAATCCTGGGTTGGCAGAGTGCGTTGATAACCAGTATTGTGAGACAAGTTAGCTGGGATTGATGTTATTGGTTTCGTGAAGCCAACTATCGCAAAGATGTCCTGACTCTGTTGAACTTGCTTTGTCAGACTGACCCCAAGGCCTTTTATCCTGCGCAAATCTGTTTTTGGGTGGGAAGGGTGGATGAATCGATGTTAAGTAGACAGGAGTTTCTGAGTGTCAAGCTACTGTGTGTGTGTGTGCGTGTGCGTGTGTGTGAGCGTGTGTGTGAGCGTGTGTGTGTGTGTGTGTGTGAGCGTGTGTGTGTTGTGAATGTAGGAACACTTGAATTTTATCAAAGTATTCATAGGACAGATTTCTCAGTCTCTGTGCCAAGTCAAACAAGCAAATAGGGATATATTTCCCTTCTCAGTGATTCAGCACGCTAACCAGCTTCCTGACTTTTGTGAAGGGATTTTTTCTCTCTCCTTCTATTGTTTTTGTCTGGTTTAATCTGATCATAGCCTCCATCCTTCCTTCTGCCATAATAAAGTAATAGCATATCCTACTGTGTTTGGGGAATCACTGCACTTGGTACCGCTGAGTCTCTATCTCCACCTCCAACTCGTTGTTCTGACTCGGTAGTGACGGCCACGAAGTGTAGGACTGATGCGGTGTAGTGTGTTTGTACATACCTATCTGTATGAGTGAGTGTGTGTGTCTTCCTGTGACTTGGCTGACCAGTGATGTGTCATGTTCCAGGGGTCTGTGTGAAGTGTAACAAGGCGGTGTATGGAGCCAACCAGGCCTGCCAGGCGATGGGCAGCCTCTACCACGACAGCTGTTTCACCTGCAGCGCCTGCAGTAAGTAGACACACACACATTCACAGTCACCTGCTCCCATTCAATCTCCTCCACCTTTCTTTTCCTTGGTCAAGTCACCCGTAAAGCTCATGTCACCGCCGGACCATTAGCCCGCCAAAGCCCCTGTTGTTGTGTTTAATGGAAGTGGTACCTTGTTCGTCAGTCACTCGTTGCCTCGAGCACAAACACACAATGATGTGCGGATTAGAGTCCTGTAGTGCCAGTGTTTGGTTTCTGGGTGTGTCAGTCACTCCTCCAGCCCACACAAAGAGAAAGGAATAGGCAAAGACACAAGGAACATGGCTCTTCCCATGTCTCCCATTCATTCATCCTATCGGTGAAAGCTCTTCAGTAAAACTTAAAAATGATCTCTGATTCACTTTTAGTGTTTCAGTTGACGACTTACCCATTACTGCACTGGGGACATTTTTTTATTTAGGTCCCTGATGTAGTTTAGTTCTCTGATGCAGACAGTTTCCTGGACTCATTTGGGTACAACAAGACTTCAGTTGAGGTTCATCACCTCGGCTGCAGCTTGCTTTCTGATCACATGTAAGACGGGCCTGTAGTTTCCCGGCGGAGCAGCAGTGGAATTCCAAAGCCGATGTTATATCTGTCTCCCTGGTCTGGATGAATCCAGCCAATTAAAATCTCTCCCCCAATTACCGTGTGGTGGGTATGTGGAATATGTGCGCCACCGTGGTGACCCCTGCTCAGCCCCCTTATTCTGCAGCACCTTTGACCTCAGTGGTCACGCTCACAGATCTGTGATTAACATCACCATGTTGTCCTTTATCTGCCCTCCTCTGTGTGTGTTGTGTGTGGATGAAAAAGAAGAGCCACATAGTGAGGGAGAGTGAAGCTGATGTCTAAAATGGGGGACGAGGAGTATACACACCACATACCTCTCATAGCTTCCTCCATGTGAGGGCGCAAGGGTTGTGCTCTCTGTGCCTGGCCCCAGGGGGAAAGGATCCCAGTTGGGGAGGAATGCAGGAGTAGGGGCCCTCGGGAGGTTGGGCTCCAGGAGGACACTGGGTGCTGTTATGTCAGCTGGGCCCAAAGAGACGGGAGCCCAGTGCAGGACAGGGAGACCATTCAGTGGGAGCACACTGCCCACCACACAGCTCCGTTGTAGAGGCACACAGATACACGTGTGCATACACATGCATATGCATGTGTGTACCCACACGTTAAAAAAAAAAAAACACACACACACTGCCTTCTTATTAGACAGTCCCTCTCAACTTACTTCAATCTCCGTGTCATGACAACGTTCACACATGTTGAGTTGCATAACAAGTCTTTATGACCGTGAACTTCCTCCGAGAATGCCTCCACTCCAACCCCCCAAGGTGCCTGAGAGGCAGGGGAACATTCCTCGTGGCTAGGAGAGTTCAGGCTGCGTGTCTGGGATTCAGCTCTTCGCTGCAGGGGGCTTCGCTCCGGGCTAATCATTGACTGTTTTCGAACAGTCACAGGTACAGCCTTTCTGAGCACCGTAGAGATGACCCTAAGCTGTCGTTGTCCCTGTGGAGGTCTAGTGGAGATTACGACCTGTTCATAAACGGGGAACTGGCTCATACAGTAGCCAACCCAAATAATAAATGGAGCAGGAAAGAGGACCATAGAAGGGAAGAGAACGCAAGAGGGTAGCTAGTTACACTGGGAGAGAGGGCTCGGCGGGATGTAGATGTTTAACTTTGAACTCTAGACGCCTGAAAACCTGGTTAGAAGGGATACTGCCTGTCCTTTGCTGAGATCCTTTCCTATTTTTGTTGGCAGTATGCTTATACATCAAAAGAAACACAAATGGAAATGATTTTGTAACTATGTGAACCACCCTGAGTACTATAGCATGTTCTTTTTGCCATTTCAAACAGGGTCTCACTTCCTTTGTGCTCAGTAGAACTGGATATGGCTCAGTTTAATCAGCGTGATAGCTCAGTGGAGCAGTGTGGTGCTGAACGTGTGGCAGAAAGTGTGACTGGAGTTTGCAGTGAGAACAGAGGTCTGATTATGGTGGAGCTTTAAGGGCACAAGGTAAGATCCTCTCAGATCCTGCCTTCATAGCATCAGCCCCTCATCCCAGCCAGCGGGCTTGCCAGAAAACAAACAAGCCTCTGATTGGTCCTGAATCCTGTGGTGTGTTAACATCTGCTGGATAGTTTGTGAGGGCATTGACCAAAATATCCCAGGTGCCGTTTTCTCTGAAAATCAGAGCAATGCAATCAGACTACTAAAGAGAAGTACTGTATAGTGTAGCAAAGTATTTATTTGACAATTAAACTATACATGTGTAAGTATTTGCTCTCTGTTAAGACAATTTTGAGATTTCCAAATTGGTGTAACAGGTATGGATCACCCAAGTAATTTACTTTGTTCAGAAAGTAACAGAGTAATGGCTTGATTCGGAAGTCGTGGCAGTAGTCCCAATTCCTTGTGGTGCTTCCCAAACAGTCAGCCCTGACTTCTGACTTTAATTAAGCTCTTATCTTTCCACAAGGCTCACTGCCTTCCCTCTTTGACTCACCCGAAAAAAGACAGGAATGTGAAGAAGAGGAATGGCCCATATCTCACTCTCACCCCCCCATCCTTCCTTTGTTCCTTAGGGACACAGTCCCAAAACTGTCTGTCGGTAATTACCCAAAGGCCAGTTTTGCACCTTGGCTTGATCAAAATGTCTTTTCTCCTCTGAAGGTAGCCGACCTTGATACTGCGTGACCACTTTATTCTATCAAAGAAAGATAATGTAATTGTGGAGCACTTGTCCAAGGAATCTCATGTGACAGTGATCTGAAAGATGAATCAGGAGTTTGTCTGGTGTTTTTTTTTAGTTAGTTCCTTTCTTATTTTCTCTGTATAGTTCAAACTCTGGGTTGAAGAACAATACTATCCAAGCCCTTAAGGGGATAAAACCTAGACCTTCAGATGATTTCCACTCTTATTACTTGTGATTTAAAGATAGCAGTAGAGTTCATGGAGAGGGTTAACCCTCTACCCTTTGGAGAGAGAAGATGGGTCAAGCTCTTTGTCTGAACTCTGTTTCTCCCTCACCCTGAAAAATCACTTGCTCTGCCTTGCAGCAGGTTGATGGCACTTCTGTGTACTTTAGATCCCATTCCCTGCTGTGTTGATCATATAGGTAATTGTATTGTGCTGATCTTAAACAGAGAATAAACCGGAACCAGTTTATGAAATAATGAAGATAAAGAAGACTCCTATTCGCCAAGGTTAACCCCCTCCTCTCCCCTCCCTCACCTCCCTCACCTCCCTTACCTCCCCACTCAGAAAATGTGTGGAATGTTTCTTCTTCCTGTGGGACCTGGGCAGTAATAGCTATGTGAAGTGAGGTGTGTGTGTGTGTGTTGCCATGAGGGAGAGGAGAAGCCATATCCAGACCATAGAGCTATTATAGCATACCGACAGACAGACAGGAAGTGCACCCAGCATGTGGAATGACACTGGAAGGGAACAAAGAGGAACGGCGGGTTCTCCTCGTGGGCCTTGGCCTGTCTCTGCCGCGTGAGCCAATCGAGCCGAGTGTTTAATCAGTCACACCGGTCTGGTAATTGGATTCAGTCACAACATTTTCCCCTCATGTGGTCGTGCTTGTGGCTGCAGTCGGATCCAGATGTGTTCCCAGTTCCTACCGGAGCCTGCTCTGCGTCTCAGCTATTATATTAAGACACCGGCCCGCCATAGAGCCTTTTATTTGATTTATCAGCCTGGGATTTAACGGGGCGTAATGAATTCTGTGAGAGGGTCCATTACCTTTTGAATGGCTGTAATTAATCACCATAGTCTCTGCATTATTGGTGTTACTTACTTTCTGAGACTGAGAGTATGCATGTGAAAGATTTTCCACAGGGCTCTCACAAACCTCTCTACAGTCTACCATAGACTTACCTTTTGCAGTTTGCTTGAATCCACTTTCTCATAAGAAGCTGAGAGACCTGGGTGCTTGAGTAAAACTGAATGATTTTTGTGTCTGCGTGTTCCCTCAGGTCGAAGGCTGAGGGGGAAGGCGTTCTACTACGTCGGAGGGAAGGTGTTCTGTGAAGAGGACTTTCTGGTGAGTGGTAAACTAAAGAAAACAAAAGAACATTCTTTAAGATTGGGGAAAATTCCTTTACTGAGGTGTATGTTTATTGTAACAGTTATTGGGACTTCAAAAATGGATTTGGTTTTATCTTATCTTTTATCCCCGTCGTCACTACAGTGGATTTACCAACAAGCGTCCATAGCTTTTACCTGGACTCACGTGATCAGTCCATTTCATGTTAAGAGCAGGTGTTCCTAATATTTTGTACACACACTGTATTTATATATAAAACTTAAATGCCACCCGTAATCTGTCAACATGCAATTTGAACGCAAAATTTAAGTTGGACACTGGGAGCTTGTGGCCCAGATTCCAGCATCTCATGCAGCCATTCCATATCAGTTTCCTCCCTTGGGTGGGTTTGGAAGGGGTCGGTAACTGGAGATGCTACTTAGCCTTGGTTCATGAGGGGGAGAGTTAAGGCCATTTCACACCGATGCAGTGTGAATATACGTTTGGAAAATGTTCAAGTTTCAGTCTGTTGATAATCAGAGGATCTCAGAGGTCCCTTTGAAAACTCCTGAGAAAGTTTGTTAACATTTTCATCATGCAGATATTTTGCAGACATATTTTTAGTTTGTTAGCTGCAGGTATTTTTCAAATTGGCCCTCTAGTCACACCTTCAGCAGCACTGGGGCATTTACCCCAGGAGCCCTCTCAAAATAAAGCCTCATCTCATCTACCGTCCATCACAAGCTCTTTTTAATTGCTCAATTAAATTTACATAGGAATTAATTTGCTCTTGCTTTCCCCTTTCTCTTTGTGCTGCCAATTAACCCCCCCCGCCCCCCCTTCATACACTAATAAAGCTCATCATCATGGTGCATGGATCTTACATCCTATTTGGAGCCGAGATACCTCCGATAGTACTTGCAAATAAGCATGTGCTTTCCACCGGCTGGGAGCACCAGATGGGTGGTGTTTACCACATCTGAGCAATTCAAATTTCAGGTAGTTGGCAATCACAAAGAGTACACTAAATTGACTTTCAAATACTTTCCTGTGATTATCTTAACTTTCAGACATCTATTGTTTTGTTCTTTGCGGTGAACCCCACCCACCTAAATAGCAGTTGGTATTTTGGCCCAGATGAGTGATTTGATTCTCTCTAAGACCCCAGTGAGGCAGATGAGCAAGAGAAAGGGGAATTCAAACTAATTCTAAGCATCTTTCACAGAGTGATTTTACTATGATTGAATGTACCTTAACCTCATATTGTGAGTTACGCCTGAGAGACGTTGTAGAGCTGCTGCGTGATTAATCTGGTTTTGTCAGGAAACAATCAGAAGCTTCTTGCTACAAAATGAGTTTTATTTGGGACTTACTTAGGTAAAGGGCCAATAATGACTTGAGAGTCATCCATTGAAGACGTAAATGTCCTGTGAGTTCTTCTTTGGCTCAGCAATGACATCAGTCTCTTCTGTCTGTTGCAGTACTCTGGTTTCCAGCAGTCAGCCGACAAGTGCAACGCATGTGGACATCTGATCATGGATATGGTGAGTGCCCGTGTGTGTGTGTGCTGTGTGTGTGTGTGTGTGTGTGTGTGTGTGTGTGTGTGTGTGTGTGTGTGTGGCAGAAACAGAGTTGCTTCACCCACAATGAGCTTCCTGCGGGCACATCTGGATAAAGGCTTAGGAGGAAATAGTGGCTCTGTGTGTGTCTATTTCTCTCCCCTCTCTGTGCCCTCTCTCTCTCTCACACACACACACACACACACACACACACACACACACAGGCTCATGAGTAAAAACAAAACTGATATACACACAGGATGTGATCACAAAGTAGTCTGCTGGAAGTGTAGCAGCATGTGAGGGATTTCCCTTGACATGGGTCTACATATGTTCTCCATACAGACAGCGGAGTCAGAGATGAAGGAAATGTCTCTTTTTATTATACTGTCTCCTCCTCACAAATCTGTCTGCCTTTCCTTCTTTCTTTCAATACATCCAAAGGTTTCATCTAATCTAAAAGTTGTTGTTGTTCATGATATTGGATACAAATAGAGAGCAAAATATATTAAATTCAATACTGGTGTCCTGATATTCTCAACTCATTTATCCCTCATAGATCCTGCAGGCCCTTGGGAAGTCCTACCACCCCGGCTGTTTCCGCTGTGTCATCTGTAACGAGAGCCTTGATGGAGTGCCCTTCACTGTAGACACTGAAAATAAGATCTACTGTGTCAAGGACTACCACAGGTGAGCACCTGCTCACTTGTTGGCATTTGTAGTCCAAAGCCACATGGGCGCATGACCTGAAATGATCTTTATTAAAATGTGAATTATTTTAGTGTGATACCGGATGGCAAAATAAATATAAACTTTTAGGTTTCACATTCTAAGTTAAAGATAAAATCACAGCACAACACAGCCACTTCACTTTGCTCTGCAACTGCAGGATCAGCTTGAGAAGGTCTGCATCTCTCTGCCACATGTGGCAGCCACTTGAAAAGCATAGTCAAGGATGGGAGGAGGGGGAAGGGGAGGGAGGAAGGATCACTGTCCAGTTAAGGGTGAGGAGTGGCATGTGGCCATTGCTCTTCTCAGCCAAACCCAACAGTAACATATTAAGGTTGGAAGAAACCAGAGCTTGTGACTTCTGGGTGAACAATCAAGGTTTTGTGTGAGACGTGGATGTTCTATGTTAACCATCCGTACAAACTGGGGCAAAATAATTCTCATCAAAAGCACCTCTAGCACCCAAACAGAAACTCTGTTCAATTACAGCCACCCTATCCTTCTGCATAACCAAGTACATGACAGATGATTATGTGTCGCTGCTCCCACATCTTTTTTTCTGATTGAATTAGAGAAACATCTGTGTGTGTGTGTGTGTGTACTGTGTGTGTTTGTCTTTTAGCCACAGTCATGCCCGTCTACACTGAGAGGCCCTTTGTTATTCCCTCAGACATCCAGGTGCCAGCCATCTGTGTGTGGAAATAATGAATTCATTTTTCTTTTTCTTTTTATACTCATTTTTTTGGGGGGAACCACGTGTACGAGGGAAAGCCAGCACATCTGCAAACCTGGCATCTCCTTAGTCAGATCAGAATGTTGTTTCGAGGTTGAGAAGGGGACACCACATATGAATAGTAACCTTTTATATTCCTTTGTATTCAGTTCATGTCAGTTCAAGCAAATGAATGTGTTTCTTTTAACCACTCTCCCAGAGTCCTGGCCCCGAAATGTGCCGCCTGTAACCAGCCCATCCTGCCCTCAGAGGTAAGCCAGCATCAACCTGTATTATGTGTTTTGCATGGTTCTAGTGTCACGTTACAGCAGCAGTGTGTGTGTAAAAGTCCTGTGGACAAGCTCACCTTCAGTACATGTGCAGCACGTTCTGTTATCTCAACCACAAATGCTCTACTCCCCGTCTCAGTTTACAAGAGATAACTACAACGTGTAAAGTCTAAATCCTTTAAACGCAGCCGGTGGTTGAGGTTGAAGGCACGGTTTGTACGTTTGGGAGATAAATAACAGGTTTCTTAGTGAATGTTTGTATTTGTAAATGTTCGGTGTCTGCTGTGATTTGAAATGTAAACCTATAGTGATCCAATATGATCGTGAACTCTTCAACCCCCGACCTGATTAAAGATTGATTTATCAGCCCTGTGGTGAACTTGAGTAGAAAGCCAGATGTGAAGAAAGAGTTTGTCAGCAGTGGCACGAATCCGGTATCCGTCATCCGTCATAGTATTTCAAGGTCAGGCCCTGCAGGAAAAAAAGCGACAGTGATATAATGTGTGCCACATGATCAGGTAGCCCTTTAAGAAACTGTTTGGCTGCAGAGGGACTGGAATGGGATCTTTGGCATGAATCATATGATCAGCTTCCTGTCTTTAAAACCATCAGTCTGTTACGTCTTTCTCCATGACCTGTTGAGCTCCGCACACAGTTCTGATGAAATCCATATCTGCTCTTATTTACTCAGTTTGTACCAAAACACTAAACTTAGCTGTGCAAATACCAGATCCTTCAATAGTGCCATATTTCCCACTAGAGTGGCCTTCAAAATTCAAGTATAAGTCAAGACAATGTGAGGCCCGATAGCTCTGGGCTGTTGTTTAAGTGGATGATAGAAGCATGGTTTACACACAGGCACAACGCGCTGCAACCCTTCTTGAAAGAAACCAAAATGAGTTCCCCTTTCAGTAAGCAGTGAGTGTGTTTGGTGGGTGGGGCACTAAGTTTGTCTTGTCGCTTGAGCAAGCCCAATGTAATTCCTTCTCACAGGCAGGTATTGTAACTGGGAATTTGTAAAAGATAATCGAAGCACCTGCTGTCTTTCGGTGGGACTACGTGATCGATCCAGCTGTCCCTGGCCGATGTGTGAATTCTTGTCATGAGTGTGAATACTTACCTTTTCCATTGGGTCAAATTACACACTGTGTTTATTGATCTTCTGAAGCCTTTGTCAGATTGAGAAGTCAAACTGAAGAAGACATTGAGTGTTGACCTCAATTTGTCTGCCTGCATTTCTTTCCAGGGCTCTGATGAAACCATTCGAGTTGTATCCATGGACAAAGACTATCACGTGGAATGCTATCACTGCGAGGTGGGTAGAAACCAGTCACATTTTCTTCATTTGAAATCCTTCGTGTTCACTGGCCCTAAGCTAGGCCCATCTGAATGGCTATTTAGAGAAAACATAATGAGGAGATCCCACATTTTAATTACAGTCCTGGTGATAATTATGTACTGCCGAGGAGAGCAGGTATGTCATTTTTACTCAAGTGCCTCTCCTTCTTCGCCAGAGGGTGATTGACAACTGGAATTCTTCCATTTCATGAAAACAAAAAGCAGTGAGTCATGAGGAGGGTGGCTGCCCATTAAAGTAGCATTTAATAATTCAGAATAGCTGAGACGGAGAGCGGCATTGTCCTCGTCGTACTTTTGTTTATCTGTCAAGCTAGTCAGTCAATTCAAGGTGAATTTAAATAAGGAACATCTTTTTGTTCTTATCGTTGAAAATAGGTTTCCCCTCTCAAAAGTATAATCCATGTGCAGATAAAGAAAAGCTTTAAAGTATCAATCAGGGCAGTTTTTTTTAGCAAATCTCAGCATATATATATACTAAAGAGCTTGGACATTTTATTCTAGTAACTGTCTTGTAAAAATGGAAACGGACCTATGCTGTATGGATGCTGTATTTGTACACTACAGAGGCCTACAGTATAATGTTGTTGTTCAGCGATGACCACAATTCAGACTATTCACAGTCATCCTCTATTCTCGTGATCAAGATCCAGTAATCTTTCAGTGGATGAAAGATCTGTTGTGTCTGTTGTGCAGGATTGCAAGATGGAGCTGAACGACGAGGAGGGTCACCGCTGCTACCCTCTGAACGGCCACCTTCTCTGCCACTCCTGCCACCTGAAACACATTGAGCCTGGCTGCTCCTCGCCCATCGCCGCTGCCTCCTACCACCACTAGTTTTAGGTGGAGGGAGCCACCTTGTGGATTTGTGAAGGAACTGCCAAAGTGTGACTGGAGTGCAAGAGTGTGGACATGTACAATTCTTGTTGTAGAGAAATTGACTTATGTGTGGTATGATCTATACTTTGACAGGAATGTTAGTGGCGTCTCCATTGTGCAAAGTGTCATAATACTAAAAAAAAAAAAATTTGCCCGGAATATGAAATAATACACCAAAGCCCTATTTTGAGTGCAAGGCAGCGTTGCGTTATACCCACTGAATACTGACTGCAGAAATGTCACCACATGACTTTTTGTGTAAATATCAGTTGGATTGGCTGTGTCAATATCTAAATTGATTTTAGATTCTATGTGCCTTCAACTTCAGTTTCACGGTTTTGCTGTTTTACTTTATGAATGCTGATGTGTAAGCTCCCATAGTGAGATTACACGTGAAAACACAATTTAAAATAGGTCTTTACATAGTCTGATATGCAAAACTGTTCCTGCAGGAGGAAATTGATTCATGTAACTTGGTGGGTGTTTCCACGTTCTTTGCTGATATTCCAAGTCCAGATGTTCCAATATAGGGATGTTGCTCCTAAGATAAACAAGAAACATCTGTATTCCATAGTGGGATATGGCACAGATCACAGCTACCATATGTATCAAATAGAAAGGTTAGCTATCCGCTTGCTGGCTCAATAACTAAGCTGTTTGAAACCACTGTTTCTTTACAGTATAAGTTACATTGACTCAAATCTATTTCCCTAACCTGCACATAAAGCCAACATTGTCGTTCATTTCATGTAATAATGCAATAAATTATTTCAAATTACAACTTTTGAATACAGCCATCTCACAAGTGAGAGGTAAACTTGGCACACATTCATTTTAAACTCGAAATCCTTCAACAGAAAATTTCACTCTATCATGGCATAATGGGCAAACATAAATATGACTGACCGGGCACGCAGAATCAACTTTTGCTATCCTCTCTTTGGCTGTGACATGTACTTGGTGGCAGGTAGTTCCACACTCATGCACACAAACCCATTTTGATTCTACTATGTCTAAGCTGGGAAAGTATGGGAATGCTGAAGATCGCTAAATTCTATAGTTCTGTAGTTAAAAACTACCATCTTTATCACACAAAGTGTGTTGTTTTCAGCACTTATACAAACTTCTAGATGTATGAGTTTCCCAAACCATGACAGTATACCTCTATTGGTATTCGGCCTGTAGATTATTTTATTAAATGTTTTAATTCAACACATATTTAAGAAAAGTATTATAGGCCTGCATTTACTTACTTTAGAGTCATTTTGTTTTGTTAATAACCCCTTAAATACTTATTTGGTTTGCAGTGAAAGGTGGACATTTCTGCTTGGTCTACCCTAGCCATTAAGATGTTATTCATGAGTTTTCTTCAAAAAAAATGAAGTAAGATGTTTTTCATTGGTAGGCCTACACAAGACTATTCCATAGCCAGCTATAGATTAAGATGACCTGAAAATATATACATATGTGCTGTATGAATGTTTGCAAAAATAAATGGATTGCAATAGGCCAAAATTTCAATTTGATTATTTTAAGTCATATCAATTCATAGCTAATATATTTAACATCATGTTTATAATCACACCAGAGAATAAAGCTGTTATCTCAATGCAACATCAACAGGTGGATCAGTTACATTACTCTGCTTAATATTTATTTGACTATCAGGGTTCACAATATGATTCATTAAGCAGTGCTCTCCAGATATCAAAGTCACTCACTGGTAGGCTACATACATGCCTGGTTGTCCCAGTAGGGGCTCTAGGGCAAGCATGTTCTACTGCTAGCAATCACCCTTCAACAGTGTACATTAGGTACCCTCCCAGCGACCTACTCCATCAGACACGTTAGGCAAACTATACTAAACATTTGCTCAACTTAGTATATGCTAGTATGAACATTTGTATAGAAATGCGCTAATCCGGGTATGGCTACCTAGGAGCTCATTGTGATATGAGTGTAATATAGTTTGCTTGCTAAATGTATAAAGGCTAAAATACAACCGAGCCAGCCAGGAGTCGAACCTAGAATCTTCTGATCCGTAGTCAGACGCGTTATCCATTGCGCCACTGGCCCGATAGATGATGTGTTGCGTAACAAAATGACGGGAATAGCTGTGAACAATGAATTACATAAAATTCCCTAAACTATATATCGTGACTGAAGAACGTTTACCAGATTACACACATATTTAGTTTGAAAAGAAATTCGAGCCAGCCAGGAGTCGAACCTAGAATCTTCTGATCCGTAGTCAGACGCGTTATCCATTGCGCCACTGGCCCGATACAGTTTCGCCTGATACAATTTTGCCTTACCTCCTTTCGTGTTACTTCCAAGGTAAGGTTTTTACAATACTTGTAAATAGTATTTGTCTTGTTGCCTTTTTTTCTTCCTACTTGGCATGGGGTGTGAAAAGGGACAGACATTTTGTTGAAGTTAACTCCCACAGTATAACTGACCTGTCTAACGTCTCACGGTCGTGTGGAAAGAGCTCCGATTTTACAGTTACAACCATGTTTTTGTACTAGTAGGCTTGAAAATTACTACTGCATAATCATGATTTAACGAATTGAAATGTTTTAAATGTTAACTAGTTTAAGCACACCATATGAGCATCAAAGTTATGTAATGTGAATTGGCTTGTTTTGTGTGTAGCTTCATGTAGCTAATGAAATTGCCTTCTTACGTATGGCTTACGTAAGCCATGCCTAAAAGATGTCAAATAGACGTATCAACATAGGTTAAATCAAGTATGGATAAGCACACAACTACTTTGATATTGCGTGTATGAAAGAATGTAGTTGCACACTTACACCAGAGGGTGGCATTAGTAGCTCGTTTACAAAATGTAGGTTATATTTACATTATTAGGTTATATTGAAGATTAGTTTTTACTAAAATACAAGGATGAATTATATTACAACATTGTTCTAATCAGGCTGGAAGTGTCAATACGTTCAAAAATCCAACTAAAACGTAATGTAACCTAAACCAGAAAGCAAAGAAACCAATAAACCTGACATTAAACAATTAAACTATATCTGTCACAAAAGAAGCCAAATTCCTGGGTGTCACCGTTCAAGAAAACATGACCTGGACCCACCACAACAGCAACTTGAAGCAAGAACAACAGATAACACAAAACAAAACAGATACAAAACATGGCGGTTAGAAGGGTTAGCATAGCATACAGACTTCCTCCATACATCAGCAATCAGTACATTCACACTTTATTAGGACTCAAGTCAACTCAAGACTGGCCGGGACTCCTGAGCAGCGACAAGTAAACTCGTTTTTACGAGCTCTGCACAGGGAGGAGCAGCTATAGTCAAGAGAAGACTGACACACCCACACACAGAGAGAGAGAGAGAGAGAGAGAGAGAGAGAGAGAGAGAGAGAGAGAGAGAGAGAGAGAGAGAGAGAGAGAGAGAGAGAGAGAGAGAGAGAGAGAGAGAGAGAGAGAGAGAGAGAGAGAGAGAGAGCACACTACCCTGGACTTGATTGAACTGACTGCTCCTTGCTTATCTGTTCATGGACACTAACATAAGCTATTCAGGCTAACTATCAGTCTAACTGTTTTTCTTCTTTCTTTACATTTTTTCTCAACTTAGTTATCAACCGTATTTTGCACATCTGTGACTATAATTTGCTCCAAAAATGCCACACTGCTACACTGGAAGACACTACACTACTGGACAGTACACTAAACATGTGTCCATGTTTAGTGTACTGTCATACAGTGTGTCTTGTCTGCACACTATGTGAAGTCTAGTTACATTTTGTCCTGCGCCTAATGTGTCAATCCTGACTGTGTAAGATTTTGTCTGATGGATCCCCATCTGATGTTGTTGTTGGACATATTTCTGAACACGCGTTATCGTATTTCTACACATATGCCTCCATCACACACTTACCAACATACTTCCATCTGCCCTGCTTGCACAAATCTGTTCTGAAGCTATACACATTACCTGTATTTATTCTGTACATATCTTGATGTACAGAATAATATGGTATATGACACAACTCTGGACTCATTTCTGTACACGTGTAACTACTGTCTGTAAATTCTATGAGGTGATAGCTAACAAGGCACATCTGCATTCTTTACCTTTATCTGTACATCTGATAATGTGAATAGCTTACAATGGGTATCTGCACGTCTGGACACATATGTGTGTATTTGTTCTTCCATCTGTTCCCCTGATAATGTGAATAGCTGTAAATGTGGCAGTCAACAGGCTGTATCTTTATTTATTTGCTGTATTATGTTTTGTTATTGTAAGTATTCCTGTATGTTCAGTACTCTCTATTTGTATTATTCTTATCGATATCTCATTCTCTGCAGTTGTGATGACTCAGTTTCTAATTGCGGATCATTAAAGTTTAATCTAATCTAATCATTTGGTAAAGAACTGGACATCCGTTTATACTGCAGGAAAGGAATAACAGTGGGAGATAACAGTGGGGAAAGTGAAACATCTGATCAAAATAGAGTTTAGTATGTCATTCTCTCTGTCCTAACCTCAAATGAATTAAACCATATTGAAATTAAACTATTCCTCATTTTGCTGGGGACACCCTGGAACCTCCTCAAGGCCCTACTACATCACTTGGTAATGGATAGTTTAGATTGATTAGAAGTATCCTATACCCAGTGATGTAATGGTAAAAAAAGGTGGGTAAACCATGACCTCCAGTGGACGATCATCATGAGGCAAACAACCACCAATATTAACAGAAGTTATTGTATTTGTATTAAAAAGGCACGGATTTATGCTTAAAAAATAAGGGTCTCGTTCTCATTCTTCTATAAAAAAATATTTTCTCAGTATACATTTCTCAGTATAAAGTTTCACCAGTTTGATACTACTTAATGTCATGTACACTATAATTTTCACATAATAAAAACGCATGCCAAGCTAAAAGGAGGGTGAACTCCCACAAATAAAAAGCTGGGTAAAAAGGACCGTTTACATCCTCGCCTGTGCATTAAAGCCCCACGGTACCGGGTGGCGTACGAATCGAACTCACCCACACTCCTCTTAACCCCGCCCATTCAGTTTACTCCCCCAATGACGTCTGCAGAGTCCTCCCAATGCGGGGGCTTTGTGGATGTGTACCGACTGAGCCGTGGAGAAAAACGTGCATTCATCCCGTGTGGTGTGACAAGCAACACAAGGGGGGCTGAGATAACTACTGAAAAAAAAGGGAGTGGGCTCATCCGTGTTGTGCCTGCTAGAAACATAGAGGGACTGGCAAAGTGAAGGTGTGTGTGTGTGAGCAGAAATTCCCACTGTTGGAGTGTTTTTTTCAGGGATTAAACTGGGAATGCTGCTGATGGAGCTTGCACACCGAGGCGGGATGGAATAAAGCCCCCCACACCCACCCACCAAGGAGTATTACCTGACAAACTGTTTCTTTCCATGGTGCTTGACCGGTAAGCACGAGACACTGCATACTTATTCTATGTTCGAGAAATTGTCGACTTGTGCACTTCGCGTCATTTACGACTTCTCCTTTTGCGTTTTCTCAGTGCAGAGTTATGGCTTTGTGTATGAGCTCTTTGACAACAACAACAAGAAACACCTCTTTCTGTGGCTGTGTTGGTAGAGAGATGGACGGGATCGGCAACACCATGCAGAAGAAGGCTGCGGAGCTCGAGCGCTTGGCCGAGGTGCTCGTCACCGGGGAGCAGCTCAGGTAGGTTGATCGATCCCCAGCCAGATCTGTGTCTCATGTCATCGCGACCCCTGTTTGACAGAAGCTAGTTGTGACACTCCTGTCAGCACATCTAAAAACCTCAGAACAGATAATGTGATGCCCAACTCTCTCTAATCAGCAGGTAGTCCGTATAGCTCGGGTATGTGTTTGAAATAATATACGAATTATCTATAAATGTGTGAATTCAGCGGAGATAGTTGCCCGGTTCGTGGTGAAATCTGGACGTGACCTATAAAATGACTCACGTGCGCGTTAAAAGCCATGTATTGGACTTGTGATTGAGTGTTAATGAATATAAACCCCGTGGTCGAGCCCACCCCTCTGCACTGCCAGGTTCAGCCCCGCTGCAGCATGCACAGCCGAACAAAGGCGTCCATACATGCACAAGCCCTCCCCATTCAAACCGCTGCTGCTCACATACACTTGCACAGTGTAGCTTAGTGCCACAGTGCATTGTATTGCAGCCTGGCCCTAATGCATCAAATTGTGTAGATGCTGCAGACAGTCTTTGTATCTGACATGCTTTAATATGTTGTGACTGTGTACATATGGCAGCGCCTTGCTCTACCTATCTACCCATTAAGCTACACAGGGAATGAGCCCCCTAACGCCTTAAGCTACCCAATGAGCTGAACCCCTAACCCCAGTGGCCTTAGCTCGCACTACCAGCAATCAATACATAGAGCAGGGGTCTCAATCCATGTGGCATGCAGGGCCGAGAGCATGCAGGTTTTCATTCCAACCAACCAACACAGATACTATGGTCCTGACGAAACCCTGTCTTCTGCTCTCCCCTGAATGAATTAAAAAGTGTAAAGGAGGAATATGCAACCTGTTCTTTGAATGTGGACCGTAGTATCTGTGTTGGTTGGTTGGTCCTCCATGGCACTTGGTTTGACATTCCTGAGATAGGGGCTCTAGGTAAAACATGGAGTGAGCGCCTGAAATTTCCACTCCCCATTGAACTGTGAGGAAAATAGTAACTGCAATGCCTTTTCCAATTGGGTGTGACAAGTTGAGTACAAGCATTTGCTATTTCTGAATAAGTACATGCTGTACAAGTGCCATAATAAGTAACACTTAAATCATCACCTCAAGAGATGAACAATGTGTGTGTGTGTGTACACAGTGTACTCTTACTCAGTATTTTGTATATGTATTAGGCTAATATTTGTGTGTCAATGTATACTGAGTAGTGTGTGTGTGTGTGTGTGTGTGTGTGTGTGTGTGTGTGTGTGTGTGTGTGTGTGTGTGTGTGTAACACACACAGCTGTATATTTAGGCTGCCAGTTGGCAGTGTAGCTGGTGTCTGTGAACGAGGGGTTGGTTGGGTTGGTGGGTGGTTGGCCCAGAGTCCTCGGCCCCTGAGACCGCATCATCTGACAGGGCTGCTGTTCTCAGGGGAAAGTCGACAGATTGGGTCATACAAGACTGGAGGGCTTCTCTCTCTCTCTCTCTCTTTCTCACCCACTTATACAGACATAGTACTCAGCTTGAGGGCATTTGGTGCACACACACACACACACACACACACACACACACACACACACACACTGGACAGTTTAATGATTGATGTTTTTCCTCAGTGTATTTCCTCAACTCGACTGTAACTTAGCTTTAACTTTGTCCTTTGGTCTGAAGGGATGGTTGACACTGTGTAAATGAATGTGGGAACAGTTCTTGTTTTTATTTTCAAGACAATAAAATCCATGAAAATAAAAAAATCAAGGAGTGTACCTGATCCACACCTTTGTTTGATCGTTTTATCACCAGCCAAGCTCATGAGATATGTGTGACACAGTTACTGATAACAGCACACCGGCTGTTTTTAAATGATTTGCCACACATTGTACACACTGTCATGTGCACAGCTCAGATAGACTCCCACTGAAACAGACAGACAGAGCTGAGAGATAGACAGAAAGACGGCTATCATGGCAGACAGACAGATGCAGCTGTTGTAGTAAACCTTGTGGCCAGTTCATAGTCATGAATAGACAGTTTGTTGCACTGGTACACAAGGAATTGTTCTTCAACGCCAGAGAGAGGATCACTGAATACCGGAATAGAGGAGTGTGAGACAGAGTTGGGCCTCCTGAATGTTTTCAACCCAAAACGAGTAAAGTCATTGTCATCTTGGAACCTAGGCTTATTAAAAACACACATACCCCCGTCTTATTGTAACCCAGCACTAAAAGCTCCATGACCCATTTTAGGTCCTGCTCAATGGTTTAAGAAACACTATTGCAGAGAACAACCAACAGAGTACGAACCGCTACCACAGCTAATCCCAGATCTGTTCTACCAGACTTTGAAAGGGATGATTTGGCTCTTGGCTCTATCTGAAATGATTTAAAGATGAATTGGTAGATTGCTGGACTGAATGGCACATCGCTGTTAGAAAGCAGTCGTGTGGAATACTCCAGGGTGAAATGATAATGCTACGTCTTGTAAAGGAAGTCTAACCTGTTAGGCTGTGGTTGCTGGCTCATCTTTGGGTCTGGGCAGAGCAGCGTGTGGGGGTCTGGCTGGGCAGGCTCGGACTAGGCTGTCAGCGCTAATCCGTAGTGATGCTAGCCAGCTGCACACAGACTCAGCATGGTGGGGAACTAGCTAGCTGCAGGAAGCTTGGCCGAGGCTCAGGAAGAGGTCACCTTGTTGAAATGAAACCAGTGTCTATAGAAGCATGAGATCTTTTCTTGTTATCAGGCAATGTAGTCATGCAGATCACTGAAATTTGTAGTTGATTATCACCCCCCACGCTAGGGGACTGATTGTAATTGTAGTTGCCTTTAGTGCCTAATTTTAAAATGTTAGCCTGTATGACTGAATACATGCTATTCAAGTGTACGTAATATTTTCAGGTGTGGGGCTATAGCTGATAGTTAAAAGTATTAAAAGTAAGGCTATCTATAGGAGCGTGACATATTTTATCATTTTATATCATTTTGTCATTCTTATTTATTCCACAGTGGCAGATTTATTGACATTTGAATTGGACAGTCTCTTCTTTGTTTCTAGTAACAACCAAACCAGATACGATTCTGGTTATTTTGGAGAAACGGTGTAAAAATGTGAAGAAATTAGCGACTTGTTTCTTGCCCACCCAGGCTGCGTCTTCACGAGGGCAAGGTGATCAAGGATCGGCGGCATCATCTGAGAACCTACCCAAACTGCTTCGTGGCCAAGGAGGTCATTGACTGGCTGATTGAGCACAAGGAGGCCTCTGACCGGGACGTGGCCATCAAAATCATACAGAAACTTCTAGACCAGAGCATCATTCACCACGGTAAGGGTGATGCCTGTCGTGTGTGGGGGTGTGTGTCTACATGTAAAGGGTGTCTGTTATGCATGTGAGCTTGTGAACTTGTGTTGCATATCTTTTTGCTGTGTGAATGTTTCCTTCTTTCTTTAACAGCACCAGTCTGTGTCCTTCACCCCCACCCCTCTCCCTCTCTTGACATTGTCTGGGAACGTTCGTTGCCTCTGATGGATGATTTTCCATCTCCCCCAGTCAGTTTGGCCCCAGTCTAGTGTCTCACTACCTGCTTCACAATTGACCAGAAACTGAAGAGAGAGAAAGGAAGAGCCGGCTGGCTCCAAGAGGTTTAGACAGAGCCAACTCAGAAACAGCAGGACCCTGCTTTGGATGAATGATTCAAGCCTTAAATGAGGTTTCGATTTTAGTTAGAATGCCTTATACAAACACCAGAATCAGAATTCCCATCATGGGATGTTTGTGCTATTTTCTATCCCCAAATGAAATACACTGAACACTGGTAGACCCAAAATGGCATCTGTTGCAAGCAGTGGCATCGAGTAATTGATTTAACATGCAGTTGCTCAGTGTTTCTAGAATTACAAAGAGGGTAAGTGGGTCATTTCCTGTCACACACAATGCAGAAAGCGTACTCGTTCTGTTCTAGTTTGTGCATATGTGTGTCCATTCTATACAGTTTAATTACATGGGTGACCAAGTGATCAAAATACAATCTGAGCAGAAAAAGGCCTGTGGAGTCTGTCCGTCTGTCTGTCTGTGTATATGTTTTTATGTGTTTTCTCTGTCTTTTTAGTCTGTGACAAATGTTCAAACCTCTCTTCCCACGTGTCTGTGTGTGATAAGCCCTTAGAACTAAAACCTTTTTTTTCCTGTGTGTGTGTGCGCGTGTGTTTTCAGTGTGTGACGAGCATCGGGACTTCAAAGACATGAAGTTGTTCTACCGCTTCCGGAAGGATGATGGAACGTTCCCATTGGATAATGAAGCCAAGGTCTTCATGAGGGGGCAGAGGATCTATGAGAGGTATGGACACACACACACACACACGTATATAAAACACAATCACAGGCATACACAAGCAGAACGTACACAGTGGGATTTTTATTTATTTAGAGGAAGTAATATATATACTCACAGCTGTGTAATGGAAACAGGATCCCTTATTTTTAATATTTTTGGATGAATCTGTCACAGTTTCAGCCTGCAGCCTCAAAGTAACACATCAGTATTCGGCAACCAGAAAGCCAAAAGGTGGGCCTATTCTTTTATTGCAGTAGTTGATATTATTGCAGGTGTGTCGTTCTGGACAAACATCAGTCCTCTTATGTTGTTGGGCTACTGCTGTGACGCACTGATATAAATATCATTATTGGCCAGATTTTAGGCTTATCTACTCTAATATGGTACCGGTTAAACCTGCTGATAAGATGAATGGAGTACTGCTACTACTACTACTACTTATAATAATTTGTTTATATTGCACTTATCATAACAGAGTTAGTTAGTTAGTAAGTGCTTCACGTGAGTAAAAAGAAACAGTCAAGAACAGGAATAACGAGATAAAACAAAATAAATATGATAATAAAATAAAATTACATGAAATACAAAAATAAATATAAACACTTGGTAAGCTAAACACCTTCTACTCATGGACTCACGTCTGGCTCACAACCTTCGTTGCACGTCTTCTCCTTGGTCTCTCCTCCATCGTCATTCTCCACTGGATACTGTCTTGTACAGCAGAAATGCCACAACCAATCATTTTTGAAAGATTATTTTATGCCACTAAATTGGATATGATTTGATTAGATGACATGGTATGGAGCTCAGCCCACTGAGCAGGCAGGACATGCAGGTTAACTGCTTTGTTCACTCTAATAGTACTGCTTTTGTTTGTCACCAGGTTTGTACCGGTGATGTTTTTCCCATCAGAAGTCTTGCTGTGCTCCTCTTCTGTTCTTGTTCTCTCTCTCTCTCTCTCTCTCTCTCCCTCTCTCATGCACACACACTTTATCTCTGCATCTGTAACCAAATGCATGTGGACACACAAACACTTGATCTCACTTTTCTACAGAACATGCACACACACACATGCACACACAGCCAGACACACTTTCTCTGTCACACATACCAACCTAATCTGACATACCTCTTCCTTACCACACACACTAACTGTAACACTTGCACACACAAACAGTTGCATAAGAGGAGGAAATAGTCCAAGGGGAGACATCTGTCGTCTCAGCTCTTACAGCTATGTGTTTATGTAATCACCATAGTGCAGATACACACACACACACACACACACACACACACACACACACACACACAACTCTGAAGCTTGCTCTGGTGGTTCGTTGCTTGTGGTAGAGTTGCTTCATGAAGACACTCCTGGAGTAAACAGCCCTCTCCTGAGACTTAAAAAGACCAAACATCTCCCAGGCTCGTGCCCGAGATGTTTGAAGAGCAAACAGATGCTTGAGAGTTTGTGAACCCAACAGGGAGTGGTCATTATTACATATATTATAGAGGAAGAACCTCATAAAATCTTTAACTAAACCTTAAATCTTAATGAAGATATCCCAAATAAAGACCATGCACAAATAAATGATATACATTCATAATTTATTCACCAAAACTGGTTTATTTAACAAAAACTCACGTCTTTGTGCAAAAACATTTTTGAACTCCTTCAATCAATAACTAAGGCCAGCTCAGTGAGGTTTGAGGCCGTCTCACATGAACAGCTGCTTTCCGTCCTGCCACAGCATCTCAGTTGGACTTTGACTTGGCCAATCCGAAACGCTAAACTTCTTCTTCTTCTTTGGTATATTTATTGGGAGCAAACTTAAGCTCTTTGTTCAGCGGGCAGACTTCTTCATCCTTCGTTCATCTGTCAGCTATTAAATGGTAGTAAAAAGTGCTTGCATTTATAACAAAACAAGAAACGGTGGAATAGGAGGGGGAGCAGGAGGGCATGGCCAACATTAAGCTGTGCAGAAGATGTTTCAGCTTGGCTCCAATAAGCACCCAGTGCCATATTGTCACTTCCCTTGTTCTAGCTTCCTTTTGATACACCAAGAGATGCCCTTTCTCTCTGGAGGGTTATCTGGAAGCGAGGTTAGTCCCTTATTTTCTGCTGTCACATCCAGACTAGGCTGTCTCTCACACACTCACGCACGCACGCCCGCACGCACACGCACACGCACGCACACACACACACACACGCTGTCCCATAAACAAACCACAGGAAAAGACTTCATATTGTTGTTTTGACAGCCGTTCCTCAGCAACAGGGTAGTCAAAGAGGACAATGTTTTATGACCTCTTATGGTTGTCAAGTGTCTTCCTGAATGCAGCTCAGTGGTTGAAAGACCTTTTAAAGCGTTGTTCACCAGTTGGATTGTGTACTCTGCGTGTGCGTGTACACATACTCGTACTCTGCGTGTGCGAGTGTCTGTACTGTGCATGTTATGGAAAGAGATTCGTGCCAGCAGACTGTATTTGAATTGTATACATTTTTGTCACGCTCGTGTTAAAAATAAAAATTGGATTTGGATAACTGAATTTAACATGTAATGATAATTTCAAATTTTCCCCGATTCAGATTGAGCTCTCTGAGACGTACAGCTCGACACAAGGGGTTTTTGTTCCCTGAGTATCGACTGGAAGGCCGCTGCCTCCTCCAAGGCCGTCAACAGTGGTCCCGCCCCACTCTTCACTTAGCCAATTATAAGGAATGCATGCACTGGGCCTTGCTCATCTCCTCAGCCAATGATCAAGCCTTATTCTCCCCACTTGGTGGAAGAGTTGAAAAATGTATATTTATGCAATTCAAATACAATCTCTGCTGCCACTAATCTCTTCCCATAGAATGTGTGCATATCTGTATTTGTGTGTGTACAACATTTGTGGAGTGTGTGTGTGTGTTTGTGTGTGTGTGTGTGTGTGTGTGTGTGTGTGTGTGTGTGTGTGTGTGTGTGTGTGTGTGTGTGTGTGTGTGTGTGTGTGTGTGTGTGTGTGTGTGTGGGTGTGTGTGTGTGTGTGTGTGTGTGTGTGTGTGCGCAGAAAGAGGGAGAGACTTAATATGCTGCTTACCAGTCCTGTGGGTGTTTTCAAGGCTAGAAAACATGTCTGTGTAAAACAACAAAAGTAGACTCCATCTGTCCCATTCCCAGGATGGCCATTAGCCTCTATAACCTTAATGGCACCAAAAGCCTTAAGTTGAAAAAGGAAATAGTTACATGCTGGTGTTGCTGGCTAGGTGGGAAAAACAGGGTTGTATTGGCCGAAGGACCTTGGTTGAGGCATTTAGCTATGCAAGGAAATTATTCTATAGATTGGAAAAAAGACTTAAGTCTCTTGTGTTCTTCCTACCGGTCTAGTTCAAGAAAACGAGATTTTTCGGTTAATGAACCTTTTATTAGGATATTTAGGATTAGCCCTTGCACTGTTAAAGATAATGGCAGCTACTGTTAATAGAAAAATGAAGACTTGAGACTGCTGTGACCCTTACCATGTCATGTTTTTATTATGCTTGCCAGAAGGCCAAGCATCTTTATCAGTGTTTTTCGCTAAGAGATCCTTGGTGAACTGTGCATGTCTGAAATGCCTGTGGTGTTGAAGCTGATAACAGGAAATAAAACCTTTTGTGTTATGTTCAGGATGAAATCTAACTTTCTTTTGCTGTATAAACATATTGATTTAGCCGCTGGTTTACTCTGTGTTCCAAGGATATCACCTAGAGAAGTGGTATGTGAGTGAAGGTGAACGTAATGGCCACAATGAGAGAGATGAGATTGTATTGCTAGAACAGAAGGCAGCTAAGATAGCGCGAGTCTTCAGCAGCAGCAGCAGACGTCTCTGGCAACAGATCTGATCTAAGTTCAATCATAACATTAAAACTGGCCAAAACATAGTCACATTTATTTCCTTTCAACGTTTCCACTGCTGAGTTTTGTGTTGAGTTTAACAATCTCATGTTTACATCTGCAGTGTAAAGTCTCTCGGGAATGAATTCCATCATTTTGCGTAAATACGCCAAGAAGTAAACTTTTGAAGTATATATGATAGAAACTTGGGATATGGATCAGTTTTATTGCCCCTTGAACATTACCGTAATAGGCCTTGCTACACGTGTGTCAGTAGGAACTGCAGTTGCTAAGTCGTGGTAGTGAGCTTCTATTGGTGATTGGATTTTATTTTTCATCGTTACATTTTCATTTGCGAAGACATTCACAGCTGGCAAGCATGTAACTAGTGCTAAGCTAGCTTTCACTTGTTCAGTGAATGGGCCTTCAGGGTAGTTTTTCTATAGCATTAGCCACATGCCACATGAAAGTCGATAATGGCTGGCTAATAACATTAGCCTCTTTCCACGTGTGTCAGCTGAAGACTCAAGGAATGTTTTGGGTAATTACCACTTGAAAGTCTAGCATACAAGATAATTAACACTCAAGAGGTCTATGATAAAAGCAATTTAACATGCCATGTTTTTAACACGTCTGTCTGCTTACTGTCTGTTCTGACAGACCGCTGTGTGGCCTGCTGAGAAAGTGATGTATCGTTGAAGTTACAGCTTGTCACGCTGTCTTTTAGGTACATGTTCTACAGTTTGTGTAACATATAGGACTCATTTAGCTGTAGGAGTGGCCACAACACAGCTAGATAAGGTTTCATGAAGTTTGAAAATGTGTTTGCGTAGATAAAAATGCTGAGTTTTGGGTAAGGTGGGTTAGAACACTAGATTTGGTCTATATACTCTGAATAAGACGTCCGAATGAGGTCCAATATGGTCTTCAACCTCTCAACCCATGGACAACTTAAGCTAAGCCAGGAAAAGCCCTTGTAATGTAGAGTAGAAGTGTCTCCTTGTATTATTTATTTTTATTTAGGAAAATCAATTTAACTTAAAAGTTGAAAGCTCCATACTCAAACGGTGCTATCTAATCATACTCAGTAATACTGAATTGTGGGCCACTTGGTAATTAATACATTTTTGACCTTTACCTTAAAGGTTGAAGGATTGAGACACACACACACACACACACACACACACACACACGCCTCTTCATTTCCTCTGTCTGATTGACATCCTTCTTGCTGTGTATTAAACTCTTATGTGGCTCACTTAAGTATTTTCTGATCACCTGAGTTAAAATGTAGAATATAAAACCCTCTTAAATATCAAAACAAGCATGCATATTGCAAAACACTGCACTCTTTTTGCCTGCCTTTGTGTCTTGCTTGTTGTGTTTTATTTCCACGTTTCCCTTAAATGACCTCCAGTAGCAGCATTTGTGTTCCTAAAGCTTATTGTGTGCCCTGACTTCACACTGTGAGCAACATGATCAACAAGTAAACGGAAGTCCATTCATTTCCTGCTGAGCAGAGCGGCCAGGGACACACATCCGATGTGTGGACGGTCAGCAAAAGGTTTATTCATGTTACCCGATTAGTGCCAGCTAACTGTGTTAACTCATTGAAGCGATGTAACGTTATGAAAGGCGATATCAAATCAGCGAAAAATTAATGATTTGACTGTTCAAAACTTGGTGATGCATAAGACCGCTAGATAGATGCAGTTGGAGCCTCTGAATCGGTCAGAAGAGAGCGACCCATGTACCAAGTTGCTCGCAATGCAGAACCCTTCCTGTTCATGTTCTCAGAAAGCCGGGGCCTGGTTCTCCTACAGCCCTGTCTCACTGGATGCTGACTGAGAAACTACACTGGTTGCTAATCTTGCCTTGCTTCACATGTAATTATCATCCATTTATATATATTGTACAGATGCATATGCCATTCGGGAGACTCTATTATCCAAAGCACTTTACAGCCCTACTTTACTTTGAGTACAGCACTTTGAGTGTGTCCCTTCTGAGGTAAGATAACATGAATTGTTGACTTAACATGAATAAATGGCTAAAATGGCCTAGTGTGTGCTCGAGGTCCCCTGGAACATTATGTCCCGACCTTTCAAATAGGACATTTGTAGGTTAAGTTACTTGACTGACTGCTGATGTAGACGATAGCAGTTATCCTGCATAAAGTCCTCAACATTTGACATCTAAACATGAGTCATATTTGCTGTAGTGTGTTGACTTTACATGACTGAATGGCTTTAGCAATCATGGGTGTGCACACTTGATTCAGGTTCACTTGGACTGTTTTGTTAAATGCATTAAACCAGGCAGTCTAGGTTTTTGTTCCTAACCGCTGGACTGAAACGTGAGGACTACAGTCTCACCCTGGGACCAAGTTTAATGACAACATAGTGCTTCTCTTGACACGCTGGCTCCACCAGAATAAGCCCTGCAGCCTGTTTTGGGTCATGACCCTTAGTTTAACACACTTCCTTATGGAGATGGTGCTGGCAGGAAGGGCTCAGTTAAGGATACGAGGCTTTTCTGCAAAAAAAAAATACAAAGAATATCCAAATTAGTACATACCAGTGACAAGAAATAAGGTGATTACCTTTAGTGCAATTTACAGTGAGGTTTAGTATCCACCCAGCCATAACAAAACATCTCTTTCAATAGTATCCTGCATCCTACTCTCATGTGACAAAAAAAAAAAGCAAGACATAAACTGGTAAATGATTCCCCCTCACATTTCCCCTTAAATAGATCTCTCTCTGTCTGTTTCCGTCTGGCTCTCTTACTCACACACACACACACACACACACACACTCTCACACACACACTCACACACACACACACACACACACACACATTCCTCACATCACTCTCTAGTCTATAGGACACATCGTTATTGATAGCCTGTCTATGCCAGACCAACCTGTACTGCACACAAGGCCATCCGTCTAGATTTTACACTATACGCTGTGTGGAAAGCCATATTGACGTAAACACACAAGACCAGCTTGGCTTTAGCTGAACCCCTCATCCAACAACATCTCTAACTGGAGGCTCGTATTTAACATCTTGACTGACTGAAGGACCTGTTAGAGACTTGCCGCAGCCAAGTCCAAGGTTAATGTCCACAGTTTTAAGATTAATGGTTCACTGAGTTGACTTGGTGATAAGGCTGAATCAGGCAGGCAGGTAACTGAACAAGCAGACTGTACTGGTTTTTCATATCAACGAGGACTAGGCTACATTCTGACAGGCCATTTGTATACCCTGCTTGGAGGTCGGTGGTTTTTCATGTATCTTCGCCTGGAACCCAGATCCCCAGGCTTGTTAAGATACTGACACTCTTGTCATTTGGACGCTAGCCAGAAAAAAGGAAGCAGAACATAAGACCCATGATCTGTCTTGTGATGCAAATATTGTGGTTATACTTGACAAATTTCAAGGTTTCAATTCTGGTAGTAATTCTTCATCAACGACTTCAATTGATTGGATTCTAAACATTCCCACAACACCTATATTATGTCTATAAATGATATCCCCCCAGTATATAAAAAATCCCATATTTGGGCTTTAAATGGGACTTATTTGTTCTACACTACTTAGTGTTCAGAATTGACAGTTTGGAGGAGTACTAGCCATTGCAAAGCAGTAAAATGTGGGTATAGGATATGTGCCAGGAAGACACGGCCAAAAGAAGATTCAGAAAGTTTACTATCCGATCCTTAGCGGTACAAGTTTTGGCATGTCTAGTTACACCCTAGAAAACTCATTGTTTGTTTGTTTCATTGCCCTGCCTGTTTCCAGACTGTTTGGATATGCACCTGACTGTGCAGGGTGCAGTAGTCTTTTTATTTATTTATTTATTTATTTTTTAAGTGAGCAACTTTGAGAAAGAGTCATAAGCTCAGAGCGTGTGTGCACTTGTCTGTTTTTTTTGTGTGTGTGTGTGTTTCATTTGATCCTTATTGATCAGACTAGACATGATTTTGCACATGTATGAATGAAACACTAAAACACATGGTCTGTTGTGATAGACTGACTCCTCCATTTGTTAGTAACCTGCAATTTTATCCACTACTGTGAAATAACAAACAATCTGAGTCCACAAAATCAGACCCCCATTTATTGTCAGTGAACCACATCTTTGTGCAGTTCCCATGTCGTGTTGGTTGTATTTCACTCTCATTTGTCAGCACTTTCTAACTAACCAAAGTAATAAAAATACGCAGGAATCTTTTTTTGGTATTTGGTATTATCCATGTTCTTTCTCTCCATAGGTTAATGAACATGGAGAACAGCCTATTACAGACCAGGGAAGAGGAGGGTGGGACATTTGAGCGGGCATTGGTGGCCTCCGAGTTCATCGATTGGCTGCTACAGGAGGGGGAGATGGCAACAAGGGAGGAGGCGGCGCAACTGGGGCGGAGGCTTCTTGAACATGGCATCATCCAGCACGGTGAGGGGAGGGGCTTAAAAAAAGTGCCGTTTTACTTTTTAACGGTCTGTGCATGATGTCAACTGTTCCATTTTCTACAACCACTCCATTGAAAATTTGCTGAAAACGGTGTGATTTTAATCGCCAACGCTGCATCATTCAAATACTGTTTTCATAAACAGAGTGATTGAATTTTAGTGAATTATTCTATATTATTTTATTATATATTCACACAAATTCAGGTATTTCCTCTCAAAGTTTTACCAAACACACTTGTATGTACCTGTATGTACTTATTATTATTATTATTATTATTATTATTATTATTATTATACTGAAGCCCCTTCAACTCAGGGGACAAAATCAGACTTGAAGCCATCCTATTGACAGATTTATGATCTGCGAATGGGATTTGGTGACAGTGAAAGTTAGCAGCCCTGTGAGTGGTCCTCTCTGTCTACATGATTCTGTGTCATTGAACACTTGGGGAAAGGCAAGAAGGACCCTGCTGGTATGTCCCCATTCTCTGTACGCTTGCTAACTTGGCTCTGGTATTGAGTTCCTCCAGTCAGAATCCAGATTCCTTCTTAGCTCCACCTCAGCAGGGAGACCTTGCCATTTATGGCACAGTGTGACACATGGTTCCTGTTCTTGTTCCTGGCATCATAGGTCTGGTGTTGAGTTCGGGTGCATGCCCAGTCATGCCTCGAAAACCCTTCACCCCTCATTTGGCCTCCATTCTGACCTGATCCACATTATATGTCAAACTGGCTGTGGTTGTATGTCAGTAGTCTTGATTCTCTGCATCATCTCCTGACCTGACCTGTGGTTTCACTCAAGAGTGTGTAGTGTTACAGAATGTTACTAGGTAATAAATACAAGGAACATTTGACCTGAGTGACATGGGCATCAGGAGGTCAGCTGGTTTTACTGGCCGTAGGGCCGAGGAGCATGATGTTTACACACACCCCCCCCCACACAAAACTTGGAACAGGTTGGTTGGAGAGGACAAATAAGACACATTTATTTTATGAGACTCTTTTTACAAAGTTAATCCTCCTAAACCTCTGGTGCTAGACGTGTTTTTCATTTGTAGAATATGTGTAGATTTCATATGCTGGTTGCTTTCAGTCCTTTGATTTTACCCTTAGTCACAGTGTTGCATACATATTATCGTCTACATAAATGCTAAAATAAATCAAAGCTGCAAGACAGAATTAAGAATTTGAAGTTGAGGCATTTAAGATTTGCAATAAGCCCTTCGACAGAGATCAGGATTGGTCTGGAAGTCAGTGTGGATAACAGCTGTTGCCAATGTTTACCCTCTAAATTGTTTTTAAAAGATAGGAAATGATTTCCAACAGACTAAAGAAAGAGATTAGAAATAGATTAAACAGAGAGATAGTTCATCATGTGATCTAGAGTGAAAGTTATTTCTGTCCTCTCTCCCTTTAGCTCCCTCCTCTCGTCTTCTGCCTGATGTCCCCCTGTCCTCACACAGTCGGCCCATCTGCTCTCTCTCTCTGTCTTTCTCCCCTCCCATCTCTCAAGCGCGGTAATAAGATGACCATCTCCAGGGTCTTAGAATATGATTCATTTCACTGCACACGCACACGCACACGCACACGCACACACACACACACACAGCTTGGTGTCACATCACTTAGTTAATGTCATACAGAGCTATATCTGCTTCCTGCTGGCCTGACTGCATGCCATCCTCCTCCTGGTGGAAATACTGCAGTACCTGTATTATGTGGACAGACTATATACGTATAGATACATATAGATATATACACCGATCAGCCACAACATTAGAACCACTGACAGGTGAAGTGAATAACATTGATTATCTCGTTACAATGGCACCTGTCAAGAAGTGGAATATATTGGGAAGCAAGTGAACAGTCAGTTCAGTTGTGGGGTATTCCCGGTATGCAGTGGTTAGTACCTACCAAAAGTGATCCAAGGAAGGACAACCGGTGAACCGGTGATAGGGTCATGGGCGCCCAAGGCTCATTGAAATGTGTGGGGAGTGAAGGCTAGCCCGTCTGGTCCGATCCCACAGAAGAGCTACTGTAGCACAAATTGCTGAAAAAGTGAATGCTGGCTATGATAGAAAGGTGTCAGAACACACAGTGCATCGCAGCTTGCTGCGTATGGGGCTGCGTAGCCGCAGACCGGTCATGCTGACCCCTGTCCACCGCCGTAAGCACCTACAATGGGCACGTGAGCGTCAGAACTGGACCATGGAGCAATGAAAGAAGGTGGCCTGGTCTGATGAATCAGACGTGTGCGTCGTTTACCTGGGGAAGAGATGGCACCAGGATGCACCATGGGAAGAAGGCAAGCCGGCGGAGGCAGTGTGATGCTCTGGGCAATGTTCTGCTGGGAAACCTTGGGTCCTCGCATTCATGTGGATGTTACTTTGACACGTATCACCTACCTAAACATTGTTGCAGACCAAGTACACCCCTTCATGGCAACGGTATTCCCTGATGGCAGTGGCCTCTTTCAGCAGGATAATGCACCCTGCCACACTGCAAAAATTGTTCAGGAATGGTTTGAGGAACATGACAAAGAGTTCAAGGTGAACTCCAAATTCCCCAGATCTCAATCCGATCGAGCATCTGTGGGATGTGCTGGAAAAACTAGTCCGATCCATGGAGGCCCCACCTCGCAACTTACAGGACTTAAAGGATCTGCTGCTAACGTCTTGGTGCCAGATAGCACAGGACACCTTCAGAGGTCTTGGGGAGTCCATGCCTCGACGGGTCAGACCGGTTTGGGTGGCACGAGGGCTGATCGGTGTATGTATGCCTTGTTATATATCCTTTTGAGAGAGAGACACACAGAGAGAGATTGCATGGCTGCATTCCTCCTTTCTGCGGGGCAGAGGTCATGTTCACACATACAGTGGAACAATAGCAGGCGAGTCTGGATGGGTCCGCATTGTGTTTGGTTTGTTGTATTCAGAATGGCTGACAGCATTTACTATGGGACAGTATGGCAACTGTTACTCTACTGTATACATCTGGTTGATTTATTTAGACATTATTTGGCCAGATAGTCCAAATAAGAGTAAGAATCCTGCCCAAAGAGTAGGGTACACCAGCAGATATACAATCAAAATCACATAATGGGCAAGAGTCAAAGTCAAAATTGGCTGCATAATAAAAGTCAGTGGTCCAACAGCAGACCTTCAGAATAAGGGGCCAAGGCTGTTTAAGTATTTGCTAAACAAAGCCTAGACCTTATTGAGTCTGCCTCACGATCCTTCATGAGTTCAAACTCAGCAAGGGGCTGGATATTATTTCATATATTATGGAGGAATAACCTTATAAAATCCTTATCTAAACCTCAAATCTTAATGGTTTATTTAACAAAAACTCAGGTATCCCTGTGTGCTTGGAATGATATGGTTCTATCTGGGTGGATGCAGTTCTGAGATTGGACGTCCCAAGTGACAAAACTGTCATGTACTTTCTATCTTTTTAAATATCAAACCCCAAAAGGTTTGTCAAGTTATATATCCATGTATACCATCGCTATGATTTCATACCATTTCCTGCATCTGTGTCTGTAGTTTTCAGGAATTTGCCCTTTCAGTAGCCAGTCAAATAAATGGAGCAATAATATAACTGGAATTTTTTGTCTCCTGTTTCTACTCAATTTAAGATTTTTTTTTTATCATGTTTGATTTTTGGAAATATTGATTGCAGGGATCATTAAACATCTTCATCCGATGCCCCAAATTGAGTAAATTTAGTCTCACCTTGAGAACCTGGTCCATTCGAACAAAATCATACTTTCGTAACTGTTCAGTTCAGCTCTTATCAGATCAGATCAGCACAGGTCAATGCTCTTGAGTTTAGTACACCTCAGGGTGGTTCAGTTCAGCTGATCTCAGTTGAGCATTCAGTTCAGCTCAGTGCAGTTTACTTAAGTTCAGTGTGCTTCAAGGCCAGTTGAGCTCAGTTGGGTTGAGGGGTATGAATCAGCACCATAGTCAGGTTTTTGGCCAAGTTGGCCTCTGTTTAAAATCACTTACTTACTCTCAGTCATTTAAATAACTTCCTGTTCAACTGAGTTAGGAGTCATGAATTTGATTCTGACTCACAACCAGTGTACAAATGAGTTAACATTGTGAATGTTCTAGTCTGTACTCCATTTTAAGTTAAATTCAGTGAAAAAGCAGCATCATCTGAATCTCTGTTTCGTTCTGCCCTTTCTCACCAGTGACCAACAAGCACCACTTTGCTGACGGGGCCCTGCTCTTCCAGTTCAGGATGAACTTCCGTCGCCGGCGGCGATTGATCGAGCTTCTTAGCGAGCGTTGCCGCAGCATCCCTGAGAGCCAGGACAGTCCCTTCTGTCTCCGCAAACAGAACTCAGACGGAGGCAACACCAGCTTCCTCTCAGGTAGATTATACCACACACACACACACACACACACACACACACACACACGCAGTCAAACACCAACACAGAAAACACACAGAGTAAAGGGTGAAATTGTGTAGTTAAGCTGATTGATAACTTTTGATATTTTTCACATGTTGAGACTTCTTTGAACTTATCGTCTGTACAGACACACACATGCGCACACATACACATGCGCAATCGGACCATAATGGAGCAGAGCTACACCTATTGTTCTCAGAAGAACAATGTGACATGGCGAGAAGCGCTGAATCCCGTTCTACACAGTCACATCCCTGTGTGATGCAATTTGAGCTGAGCTTCAGTTTTTATTTCAGTTTGTTCATTTCAGATCGTTTCTAATTATATTGTTTGTTTTAGTAGAAGTTAACTATTCTCTCTCTCTCTCTCTCTCTCTCTCTCTCTCCCCCCTCCCAGTGAGTCCCGCTAAAGAGATAAAGGCGGTGGTTGGAGTTCGTCGGAGCAGCATGAGCAGTAGCTGTAGTAGCAGCGGTTATTACAGCAGCAGTCCTACGCTCAGCAGCAGTCCACCTGTCCTCTGTAACCCCAAGTCTGGTAAGAGGACATACACACACACACACACACACACACACACACACACACACACACACACACAATCAGACCCCCTACTATGTGAAGGGCGTCTCTTCTTATGTTGATAAGTTTTAAGTTCAGGTTTCGACTTGAATTAATGTGAGTTTAGTTTTCAAAGTTTTAAAGTTTGTTTTTTACTTTTTTTGTGTTTTAATGATCCTGTTAGTAGTTTGTTGATGGTACCTGTTTTGTGTACATAACAGATGGACGTGGTACAGTAGGTGTCAACGTATTGATAATACTTGTGATACACAGGCATCGTTACTCTACCTGTGAGGACATTCAATTCACTTCTTTCTTTCACCCTTAACGCTTAGTCCTCTTTACGGACCCACACACTCATACAAACAAAGACTAGGACACTTCTGAACCCCTGGCGTGACTGTAATGTCACAAATTGCCACTTAACTGTTATTCTGTGTATTTACAATGAAATGTTTAAGAGACACTAAATGACTAAATGTTAAAAGGAGAAGGAGAGAGACTGGTGTGTGAGGGATCTACGTATGTCAAGTTCCAATACATCATACTTCACGTTTTGAGGGAATGTTGTCAGGCAAACTTACACATCTGAATGGCCTTTGAGGTGTGTGTGTGTGTGTGTGTGTGTGTGTGTGTGTGTGTGTGTGTGTGTGTGTGTGCGTGCGTGTGCGTGTGCGTGTGCGTGTGCGTGAGAGGTTTCCTTTTGATGTGCCTACTCCTAGCAGAGTCCTTGACAGGAGTCTCTTTGTACAAGCAAAATCCCCTCCGCCACACACACACCCAAATAAGACACAATAGACAGGAACAGGAAGGCAGGGACACACACACACACACACACACACACACACACACTTATTTCCCCTCTGCTTCACATTAACCTTAGTAATTGTGCACATGATGGTGAGCTCCCGTCTCTGCATCCAAATGTCCAAACCTTTCCGTTGAATGCATGAAGCTGCCTCAGTGTCTGGTGTAATCTCTGGTATCTATGGATGAAGATTGAGAGAAAAAAATGATAGTATCGCCCGCAAACCTTTTGAGATGATGTAGACGTATGGAAATGGAAATCATCTTCTAGATTTTCACAGAGAGATTATGGAGATTATGGAAATTAATGGATCAAGAGGATAAAGGTCTCTATCTCCCTCTCTCTTTCTCTTTCTTAAGTACTTAAGTATTAAGTACTACAAGTGCTACAAGCTGGCCATACCACACTCATGTTTTTCAAACACATACAGTACATACAGGCTTTCTCTACACCCAGCAGAATGTAACGGTTCTGAGGTCAAGTGGGACCAAAGGGCAGATGTCACTAGATGAGGAATGCTTGATTCATCTCATCCCACAAGTGATGCATCCGTTCTTGAGTTTGTGCGTGGGAAGATAAATCACATGCACGGAGCATAGCATTGTCAAAACACATAACCAGGTGATATATGAAGTAATGATGAGGGGAAGTTGGTGGGGGCGGGGTGTACTGTTTCAGGAAGCTGGGAGTCTCCAGGCACAGTTGGCATGTGACCGACATTAGTGCATTCTACACACTTTTTTTTTTACCAGGAATACTGTGAGTGTGTGTGTGTGTGTGTGTGTGCACGTTCATGCCTGTTTGAATGCATGAATGTGCAGTTGTAGATAGACATACATAGTTGTAACACTATGTATTGTAGCTGTCGGCATGCGTGTGCGCTTTGCTGCCTGCGTGTGTGTATGTGGTCATGCCTGTCTATATTCATGTTAAAGGGGGGGTATTGTACTCATTTTGGGCTATTTAAACTGTTCCTGGGGGTCTGTACAAGACGTTTGTGAAGTCTATATCAAAAAGAATCCTAAAACCAGCTTCTGTGGTGTGTGTTTCAGTCTCTCATTTTCTCCATTGTAAAGAACAGGCTGTTTTGAGGGCGTGGAGGTTGTATGTAATGAGCACTGCTCTGATTGGTCCGCCTCACGCCGTCACTCAGAGCGTGAGGCAGGCCAATCAGAGCAGTGCTCATTACATACAACCTCCACGCAATGGCCTGGCGGAGGCGGAGAGCAGAGCGCTCATGCTGCTCAAGGTAAACAAATAAGCTTGATGCAGAAATCTACCATAACCATGGCGGCCGCTCCAGAACCAACACTGAGACCGGACATGTTTGAGCCGGAGTCTGACCCAGAATGGGACGAGGCAGCTGAGCGGTTCCACTTAGTTTCTCAATGATAACAATTCTGTGTAATATTGTACTTTTGTGCCTTGTGTTTGTGTATGTGGGTGTGTGAGCGACACTCTCTATCTGTTTATCGCTCATGTCCATAAGCTTATTGAATACAACTTGCAGACAAGCTAGGATTGACAATTTTGTTGAGCTAGTTAGCCAATATATTATTGGATGCAATCTATTTGCATCCAAACAGCGCAGCCAAACAACCAAACACGATTGTACTAATGGTGGCTAAAGTTTACCGAGCCTGACACGTTCGACAGACTTATAAAACAGACACTGGTCCCAACAAATAACTTTAAGATGAGTCCTGACTCCAACCAATAACTTTACTTTTACTTTACTTTACTTTTAATGACTCCAGCTTTAGTTTTCTTACTTCTTCCACGCCCAACAAGCCCGTGGCTAGCCCCGCTAGCCTGTTAGCTAACCAGCAGTCGAATATACTAACCAGACTAATTTGGTAAATTAAATCAAAACATGGTGACACTTACAGATTCCAATTTTGCAGATGGGTCACGTACCTTATGAATTGCTCCATCTTTAAGCTTCAATTTAGATGCTAATCCTGCCGTTGCTCAAGCAGTCTGAGGACTGATCATCACACACAGAAAAAACTGTAGCCGTTGCCGTCAAAACTAAAATTAATCCACTCTGTCCTGGCATTTTCGCGTGTTGGGAGACTGTGCAGGGATCTATGTTGCTGCCTGCATCCTACAAAATAATAACTGGAGAGTTGATATATCTCCGTGATATGTTGTTTTAGCTTCACTCGTAGCGAAGTAATGGTGCATTCCAGTGTACTCGGAAAAAACGGCGTCCGAATGTGATATGCGCCGATTCTCTTCACTAATGGCGCTGTAGTAGTTGATGTTGAGTTTAGATGCTTGTAACATTCTGAGACTTGCCATACAAACATGAGTTTGCTGCGGGCGATTATGTTTTCCCGAGCAGATGCACTGGAACACATTTAGATTGGAAGTTAGGAATACCGACTCGGAATTATCGATTTCCGAGTACAATGGAATGCACCATAAGCAACGGCTTGCGGCACTGCCGTGCCGTGCATTTTGCGACAACGTAAATGGGATTGGTTGTTCAACTGGGCGTGGGCATGCTCTGAGAGGGGCTGGATTTGCACCTTATGACGTCCAAAGGAACCACTTTCTGAAACGGGCTGTTTTTCTCCTATCTTTGGCACCGTTTTGGGAAAAAGGAAAATACAGAAAAACGGGTTGACTTCCAGATTTCAAATTTTCTCAGCTGCTTAGGGAAGTAATTTCCTGTGGAACATGTATAAGCGCCAGGAATAAACCATTTTCCATAATATGGGACCTTTAACAAATAACTGTGTGTGTGTGTCTATGTGTGTGTTTCTCTTGACAGTTCTGAAGAGGCAAGTGAGTCCAGAGGAGCTCCAGACACCAGGAGGACCCTATATAAAGAAGACATTCACTGTAGGGGACACACACGCTCACTCACACACACACACACACACACACACACACACACACACACACAGACACACACAGACACACACAGACACACACAGACACACACACACACACACACACACACACACACACACACTGTTGTGGAACGGCCAACAGCGTGAGGCCTCTGGACCTGAGGCTGTGCACCGGCTCATAAGTAATGAGTAAAGGTCGGATATGTATCTGGGCACAAGACCATGCAGTGCCTTAAATGTTTTTAAAACTTGTAGCATGTAGCGGCTGCATTTTGCACTAATTATAGACAATAGAGGGGATTCCAGCTGAGACCAGAGTATAGGGAGGTACAGGAATCTAGACACCAGGAGGCATGATGACCTTCTCAAGGTCGGCACAGAATAAGAATGACCTCATTTTGGAAAGATGTTTCAAGTGGAGGAAGCAAGACTGAACAACCCTCTTAACTTGGTGATCGAAGCAGAGTGGAAGAGAAATATTGTACAAAACCAAAAGAGCATACATGAATGTTCCACCTTGGGACAGCTTTCATGCTACATCTACAAATGTACATCAACTGACATTGCAGTTAAGGCGGTAGGACAATCTCTTCTGTCTTGTTTCTGGCTATTGGACATGGTATTAAATGTTGGTCCAACATGATTCAAATCCATCTGTCCAAAGCCATAGGAGAAGTCTCCTTTAATCCCTACTGTACACTCTGTTTATTTGGGTACTTGCAGCGTGGAGCTAACTGTCGTTTTCTCCCCAGATCGTAGGTGATGCCGTGGGCTGGGGCTTTGTGGTGCGAGGCAGCAAGCCCTGTCACATCCAGGCTGTGGACCCCAGTGGACCTGCCGCTGCTGCCGGCATGAAGGTATGGAGGGGAGGGGAGAGGAGGGAGGGAGGGAGGGAGGAAAGGGTGGAGAGATGAGGCAAAGAGTTAAAGGATATACTGGATATACTGTTGGATATCATCAGTTTGTGATGTTCCGTGCAGTGTTTCTTTAACGTGTCCAGTTTCCCTCGATCTGCTATCCTACGTTTCCTAGAACAACTTTCGACATCCCCAGAGAATGGACATGAACTTGATGCCTTCAATCAAACGTGGGCGTATTGGCATATAAATATAACTAGCTAGCCAACTAGTCTGTGAACGTGGGCGTGAACTCAAAATGCAACACATCTTGTGGCTGCACTGTATTATGGTCTGTCTGTACTGAAATTGTCTCTTCCTCTTCTTCGATGGATTTCTCCCTAAATTCTGCCATCATACTTCATTGTAGCTGGAAGTATCTCTCTATGTGACGTCTACATTTGGACAGTTATCCACAGGAATGCAGGGTACGAGGGTTTTAGGGTGGATTTTTCCTTTAAGTAAATACTGTCACATCTGCAAGCTGCAGACTGCGAGAGAAGTTTGAGGGGGAAGTACGGGGAAGCCTAGCCACTTCAGCCACAAGATAGACAGGATGTAGAACAGAGAGAAGTTGTTAAAGCAGGAAGACATTGGGGGGAGGAGGAGGAGGAGGAGGAGAGTGTAGTAAAGGCTGTGCTGCCACAGCTGGCATGAAAGTATGTACACACACTGGCAGCAAAGAATCCTGGGAATGCACAGCACAGCAGTACTGATCTTAACCACAACATGGAGGGGGAGGGGATGGGAGGGGATGGGATGGGAGGGGATGGGAGGGGCAGAATTAGAGCAGAGTGAGAGGATTGAATGAAAAAGACAAGCAGTGGGAACCGGAGAGGAGAGAGAGAGGAGTAGAGAATCAGAAGACGGGGAAGAGAAAATTAAAAAGAACGGGGGGGAAAAAAAAATTGAGCCCATAATTTGTGCATTCTTGATGACATTTGAAATTATACTGTGGGCTTAGAAATGCTTTATTGTGCCCTGGGGGTCAATGAAACTGGCTTGGCATATGAAGGACTATGTAACCTTTCAATTCGAGTGGAAAACCAACAAAACCGGTGTTGTGACATCTTCGCACAGCAGCAGCAAAAGGAAAAAAGCGAAATGTAATTGGACACGGCAACGGCAACGGCAACGGCAGAGCAGCAAAGGAAAGGAAAGGAGAACATATTAACAGAGGGAGGGTACGAGAGAGTGTGGAGGGAAGGTGGAGGATGGGCATGAGCGAGGAGGAGGTCGACCACTATACTGAAAGAGGAAGCAGTCAATGGAAATATAATATCACTTCTGCTTAGATTTCTGTGAACCCCAGTATTTATATATTTTATCACCATAGCAACATGTCATGCCTGTGACGATTCTCATAAGATAGCTAGATAGTTGATAGGAGTATGTTGTATGTGCTTGTATGGGCTTTCTGGTAGATTACATTCCTACAAAGAATGTGCAGCAATGTGTACTACAGATGGTTCATCGTCTATTTGTGTCTATTTACCTAACAAAGTAGAGTTACAGTCCCACAGATGTCCAGGACTAGATCACACTGTCACAAGGGGCAGCAGTCTGCACTCACCACAGTTCCTAGTGGGGTTGGTCCGTTCTCCACCTCAGCTGAGTACTTTCATTGGTGTATAATAACAGGAGGGGGGGATGCTGTACCTCCGTTGCCTCCATTGAACCGAAAGGGCAGGTAGTGAAATGCATGGCAAGGCTCTTCTCATTCCTCATTATACACACATGCACTCAAAAACTGTCTGTTTCATGCACAAGCACACAAGCACACACACACACTACCGCTTAGTCCCAACCATAATGGATCAAAGCACTTATGTAACTGTCAGAGACATCACTCCTACAGCCACTTCTAATGCACTTATATAAGACTGGAGTTTACAGCTGTGTGTGTGTGTGTGTGTGTGTGTGTGTGTGTGTGTGTGATTCCACTGTGTGTGTGCGTCCATGTCTAACCCCATGTCCATCCATGCATACTATCCACGCACAAGATGAACGACCTGGTTTCAATTTAATCTGTATTATTTGGTATAGCTCTTTTTCCGTACAACCTCTTGGCTTCAATCTCCGGCTGCCTGATTCCTAAAAGGAGTTAGGATGCGGCGCTAGGACATCCATCACCTGAGGTTTTTTTCCTAAAGGAGGCATTTCCTCTGCACTGGATACAGTTGTTATTGCTGCATGCCAGTTTACTATTTCAGCATGGCCTCTCAAGGCGTGTAGTGTTCTCTCTCTCTCTCTCTCTCTCTCTCTCTCTCTCTCTCTCGCTCTCTCTCTCTTTGTTTCTTTCTCTCTCTCTCTCTCTTTGTTTCTTTCTCTCTCTCTGTGTGAGAGATGGTTTAAACCCCCTCAGTGCTCGAAGCCGTTCACTCCAGTTGGACCCCAGCCAAGATTAACAAAACTCTACAGCCTGAAAGGAGAGAAGGAGGAGTGGGAGACAAAGAGGGGGGAGGTGCTGGGAGAGAAATAAGAGGAGTAAGAAGTCGAGGTAAAAGGAGAGGTAGTAAAGAGGCAGTGAGAGGAATGGACAGAGAGAGCGTGAGTGGGAGAGAGGGAGGTGAAGTTGTACAGGAGTTTTCGTTGTGATTACAGTGAGAGTCTGGAATTCCTCCACAACACAAGATCAAGAGGGAAGTTGTCAGCCTTTTTAACTCCTTTCCTCCCTCCCTCCCTCACTCTCTCTCTTTTGATCTCTCCTTCCCTGAAACATGTAGGAGCGCAGGGAAGAAATTTAGGAGCAATGGCAGTGAAAATAACTAAACATCTCAGGCTGCATGCTCCATTCTCAGTTCTGTAGGGAACATGAATTTATTTGAGCAGAATATGTTGCATTGCTCAACCTTGTATGTGCTCAAGTGTCATGAACCTGTGGGCCCATGAAACCCATCCACACCCCAAAAGTCAGTCCGTTTTTTCTTTTGTTCCTGCAGAATTGACTTTTTTTTTTTTCTTCCATCTTCAGTGTTTATACTTTTTATTCATTGTTTTTTATAGTCTCTGGCACACTTCATACTTCTGTCTAACTTCTGGAGAAGCAGGCGAGTGAACTGGGAGTGTGTTTGTGCGCCCTTAATAGCTTTCTGAACTACACTGCAGCATCATGTTGCAACAGCGGCAGCTTAGAAATCAGCTCTGTCGAGACTTATTTTTATCAGAGCTGCCGTGTTGGCGCACTGATTAAATAACGATAAGGCAGGCTGGGTCCAGGCGTGATCGGGGAGTGACTGGTACATGGTTCCTGGTGTCATTTAGGCACCGGTCCAACTTCCTGTCAAGGGTGATCAGTGAGTGTTTGTAGCTCTCTACCAGGAGAGCTTTGAGCATGTTTTGATTTCCTACAAGCCCCTTTGAGTGAGAGCCACGTTAGCTGTGTTAGCCGCACTGTATCTGTGGACCGATGCATTTTAAAATCTCTCATTTGTTCTTTTTTCTGTCTCTCCGTCTCTCTAGGTGTGTCAGTTTGTGGTGTCGGTGAACGGCCTGAATGTGCTCTCTCTGGACTACCGGACCGTCAGCAACCTGATCCTCACCGGGCCCAGGACTGTCGTCATGGAAGTCATGGAGGAGGCATAACGCCGAGGAGAGGAATGAGAGGAAGCCTCGGGAAGAGGGACGCGGTATGGATGGATGTTCAGAATGGGAAGCGGAAGTTTTTAGCACTTGACCTCGGAGCCGCGGCGACGGAGAAACGTGGACCACTGAGAAGTCTTCGAGCGGAGTGACGGACTCGACTCTAAACACGAGTCACTCTCTATCTCCACGCCAACATTTAACAGTTTTGATACCCTGCGTATGGAGAAGTATGTGGGTATATGAGTGGAGAAAAAACGACTCAGCTCTTAGACAAAACACGCAAGTTACTCCGGCCTTATCTACACCCAATGCACAACAGAGGGGAAAAGCCACCACTTTCAGAGACGGTGAGCCGCAGTCATAAACGAGAAGTCTTACGTGAGGAGGCCCTGACTTCATGTGTGTTTCTGACAGAAGAGTGGAATAGAAAATCCCATACTCCCTGATTTTGCTAAACTGTATTATGGGTCTAATGCTGATGGCTCCCTACATGACGAGAGCATGTGTTTTTGATAAACCAGTCCAAGGATAAAGTGCATCATTTGTGCCTGGGGATGAAAAGGTTTAAGCTCCTGGTCTAATATAAGGAAAGATATATCATGTTGACATTAGATGACCTCTGCCCCAGTTTCAGGCTCCAGCTCTTGACTCAAACCCAAAATAGCCCCACACTGCCCTCTGCTGGGAGGGAGGGACCACTTTCTCATGTTTTATAAAACGACATAACGATGGTTTCAGGGTGTCTGAACACTTTTCCAGCCTGGGTTTACTAGTAAAACGTATCGCTGCTCTTGTCATGTGAGGACCCACCGCCAAAAAATCATGATAAGTACATCAGCATTAAGATTTAGGTGTACTAGAAATTTCCCGTGGTGAGTTAGTGTACATAACATAAATACAGCGATAAGGAGTAACAAACATTAACAGGCACAATGTACATAGTACGTTACAAGAGTCTTCATACACTAGATACACAAACTAAATGGAAGAGCGAAAGCTGTGCAGTCAGGATGGTGGAGTGGTTCAGAGAACATCTCAGATCCCTGGTAAATCAATGTGTTATAAAGGATTTGTTAACTTTGACTTTTTTTTGTAAATCTGGTGCAATCCAGCTCAAGGGAATATGCAAACAAAAAATACATCCAATGGCACAAGAACTCTTCATTTCTAGATGTTTTTTTGAAGAGAATAACAACTCCTGGAACTACTTATTTCTTTTCTACTTTCTTTTATGATGTGCTTTAATATTTAGATGTTCTTAGTGCCAAGTTACCTTTGGCAAACCGAGTCAAGAGTTGTAGCTAGTAGCCAAAAGCAATACAAACCAACCCAAAACTGTCAACCAATGTCCCACCAGGAAAACATAGTAAGTAGATTAGTAAAGATTAGATAAATATTGATACTCACATTTGAAAAGTAATATATCTATAGAAAAAGTAGAATGATCATATGAACACTTGAACTGTTTAACAAAGGTTTTGTTTTTGATCGACTTTACCACTTAATTCAAAATGATACTTGTTTTTAAAAATGTTTTGTGTAAGACCTTAGCATTTGAATAGATTGAAGTTAATGTTTTTCTATAGGAATATACAATCTAACATCTCTAATTCTCTAATTGGAATTTAATAATAATCTAACCACTATTTAATCCCCTGTGAACACACACACACACACACACACACAATCACACAAAGCAGAAGTCATTTGCAGCAGAATCTCACTAATCGAACCTCGTGGGAATGAAGGTTTTTCAGACAAATTCATGTTCAAAATATGAAGCGTGTCTGATAAGTGGGTTAAATGGATTAATTGCAGCACATATCAGCTACAAGAACCCAAACACTGAATACGCATTAAGAGAACATTATTATAGCGCTGCCATATATTTTGTTCAGTATTCCCATTTGGTCACTGGATCAGTTTGGATGTGTGAGTAGGGTCAGTTCACCTGCAATTCAGTTAATTCAAAATACAAATAGACATTACAGTGCATTTGCTTACAATTTGCTAGTGTTTTTTTCTGAAGAAGTTGTTAAGCTGTGACAACTTTCTCACGCCAAAATGTTTTAACTTTTTCAATGAACTTCTTGAGTTAAATAAAAGTGAACAGAGGTTTAGATGAAGGGGTCCTTTTAGATAACCTCTGTATCAAATGGTATAGGCTGACTGTCGAGCATCATGATATCTAACTTAGATATACTAGCGTGGAAGGATTATATTAAAATATATATATATAACATGAACATGGATAAGCATCGCTCATATTGAGGTAATGTGTCTGTTAACAAAACAACAACACTCGTTTCTTGGACACAGACTTGGTTCCTAAGGTTTGAGGAAATAATAACTGAAACAAACGCACACAAACTGAACCTTGGTGAACATTTATTCAGATAATCTTCACTGCCAAGGAGAAGAATTAATATTTCACAGTAAATCGTTTCTAAATGTCAAAAGTGAGTTATACAATAGTCCTCTCATTTTCCCCCCCATTGTGCTTAAATCTCGGATTAAGCAGTGAAATGCATGATTCTTGAAAATCTATATCTGTGTTTATGTAGCATTAGCTTCTAATCCAGAGTATTTCTCCAGTCTATTGACTCACAGGACTGAGCTTTCCCCAAAATCATTTTAGGATTAAAATTACATTTGCTCAGTTGCAGATTTATCCCTTGAAAAAGTCCCAGTTTCCACGTGCTTTCAACACTGCTGCTGCATCGTTCTGATACAGACCCTGGGCAGGACAAACCTCCTACATGTACACATGCATACAAAGTAAATGAAATGATTGTAGATTTCTGTGCGACGGTGTTTTGGGACTCCTCCTCAGACTTTGTGCTCTGATACACTCTACTAGCCATCCGTGACCTGTGAATGGTTGCATGACACTTTGTTTTGTCTTTGCTGCTTATCTCACAAGTGTCCGCTCATTTTGTTACGTGGTTGATGCCATACAATATATATCATGTGTATCACTCCTGTATAGTCCATGATGTTTTGTTGAAGGGTTTTGCTGCGTACGACCGAGAAATACCAAAGGGACCTCAGACACAGAAGACTTTTACATTATTTTGGTTCTGATGCTTTGAGAAATACCATCTCACTGATTTGTGTACTCTTAAAAAGTGTATTTTTCATCATATCAGGGCGTGTCATTTGGCACAACAACCTGTGTTGCTGGATTTATACTTTTTTAATAGCATATGTTGCTAGAAGTAAATATGTTGCTTTTAACATATCCTGAAAAGCAACACAAAATGTATCTTGTCTCAAACTACAGTCATATGACTCTATTTAAGTATATTTTCATTACTGTTCTATGGAGCTTCATCACCATTTAGGTTTTTATTCAAACCTAGCCAACCTACAGTTTTTAACCCAGGATTTAAACTTCTTCTTTAACTGTGTCTGGGGAACCATTTGGCTGAAAGGTCATTGATGATTTTTTTTTTCCTATTGAATAAAAATACAGCAGTGACACACAGATGACACATTGAAGCAAAGAGAGGGGAAATGTTGCCTGGAACCGGGATGGCACTTAGTAAAGGGGACAGTCATGTCGGTCACAGTGGGCTATGGGAGCAGAATAGGTTGGTTCTAATGGACAGATTTGCCCACCCACGCTGCCTTGAAATGTTTCCCATGTGTCCAGGCTCTGGTCATTGATGGCTCAAAGGGGTTTGCCGACTGTTAAACAATAATAAGCTTGAAAACATTTGCCTTAAGAACTTATTTTGCTGCTAATCACAGTTTGGTGGTCATCCAGTCTGCTCCTGTCGTCTTGATGCCAGCTATGTTTTCTCTGACCTTGTGCGTTACAAATCACCAATATGCTGTGAGTGCTCGCTGTACGAGGTGATCATGCTTACGTTCTATTGACAATCAGTGTTTTTTGGACGCCACCTTTAAATAGCACAATAGAGGTTTTAAAAGCAACCATCTGACACATTTTCACCACATCTACGTTATGCCGATGTTGTCATTTTCATCTTTCATGATTGATTCACTCATTTTTAAGGGATTCTTTGGTTTATGTTCACCTCATGTGGCCAGAGTGAGGGGCCAGCTATCTTCAGCACTTACAGTTTTTCTTTTTTTTCCCCCCTATGAGAGTGTGAATCTGGGGATGAAGACAATAGAATAAGCTCATGGTACCACAGTCTGTTTTGGACAAAGCAGCTACAGCTCATTCTGATGTTCTAATGTATTAAATTGTGGATCATATGTTTAATAAATATGCCGATTCAAGTCTGAGCTTGTGATTTTATCTTCAAGACTCCTGGGCTTCTTTGTACTTAGTGACTCTGCAATATTTTACTGAAGTCAAAGTAATGCTACGGCAGATACATTTTGCTCAAGTCAGAGTAACCTACTTGTCTAGACAATTGATCAAGTAAAAACAAGTGTATACCTCTCTAGAAACAGTACTTACTTTACAGCCATGGGAGGTTGAGTCCATGACTGTTTTATTGTAATTGCCAGATTTCACTAATCACTACACTTACGTCTTAGCACACAATGAAAAGCAAAAGTAAATACTTAGGGGGAAAAAGAAGCAAAAGTGCAGCCTTTAAAAAAAAAAAGTGTTTCTTTAAAAACTGCCTCAGCCACTAGTTCCACATTACAGTTTTTCAGTGTATAATAATAAAGATTTACAGATTTAGCCTCATTTTTATATCATCTGGTCACTTTTGTTTAGTACTGGCTGGGCTGTCGTGAATAGGAATTTCTTCTTTCTTCCTGCCAGAGTAAATAAGGATTTAGTGTTCCACCAAAGTAAAAAGCAGCACACGACTTAAACCATGGGTGATTTGTTTTATTAATAATAATAATAATAATAATAATAATAAATAAATAATAATAAAAACATGAAGTTCACAGGGTTGCTCATAATTTGTGCTAACAGTGAGAATACCCTCCCCGGTTCTCCTCCCCTCTCAGTTCAGTCCAAACTATTTAGGGTTCAAACCCCGAAGGGGTAGAACCCTATTGTTTTCCTATCGGTTTATTAGGGTTCAAACCCCGGAGGGGTAGAACCCTATTGTTTTCCTATCGGTTTATTAGGGTTCAAACCCCGAAGGGGTAGAACCCTATTGTTTTCCTATCGGTTTATTAGGGTTCAAACCCCGAAGGGGTAGAACCCTATTGTTTTCCTATCGGTTTATTAGGGTTCAAACCCCGGAGGGGTAGAACCCTATTGTTTTCCTATCGGTTTATCAGGGTTCAAACCCCGGAGGGGTAGAACCCTATTGTTTTCCTATCGGTTTATTAGGGTTCAAACTCCGGAGGGGTAGAACCCTATTGTTTTCCACCTATTATTTGTTGTCTTATGCCGCGTCGCAAATTCCCGTGAGCTGGAATGAGCTAAAACCATGAAACTTGGCCCAATAACTGGAAATGATGTGCAACTGCTTCCCAAGAAACATGAGCCCAATCGGCCAGATGGTGGCGCTGTAATTAAGGCCCAAAAGCACAATTTTGGAAAGGCCACGCCCCTCACACAGTGATCCCCAAAGGATCAAGAAAAATGATGTTTTCCAAACCTGAGCTGGAAATGCAGTTTTAGGGGATGGCGATCACCGGTCATCAAGTTGTAAATCTGATGCATGCAAATGAGGGAAACACCTACCACTTCTGACATACCATAAAAGCCTCTCAGCCCTTGACCCTTGGCCTCGGCTCAGAACACACGAAATCTTACAAACTCGAACGAACAAAGGAGGACAACTCCTGCAACGGGCGGACGGGCAAAAACTAAGGCGGAAAGACATCAAGGAACATCAAGGAACATCAAGAAACTCAACTCAACCGTCCCGCAGCCCGTCCTGTAACTAAGTTTGAACCTGGCTCAAAGCTCTTCTCTCAGCTCAAGTAGGCTACCAGACCAGCTCCAGAGTGAATCTTGCCGAGACGGCCGATTGAGTTCACTCAACCTGATCCAGAAGACTATTTCGTAGTCTTCTGGATCAGGTTGAGACTACGAAACCACGTCAGAAGCCAGCCGCTACTCTACTCTGCTTCCTGAACGGCCCCCGGACCGCACTCCACAACGGCCCTCCTGACGTCGACTGGTCCAGACCAACACGTGCGTGTGTTTACTTGTCCACTGCGACTGCGCGACGGTTACCACGGAGACGAGGACGCCGCTGACACCCTGCAAACCAGACGGTAACCAACTTTCTTGTTGATGCACAGGTGATGCAAAGGCAGTGTTGAACTGTGAAAGTGAGGTTAGAATACTCTCTCTCTCTCTCCACTATTCTCTGTCCTTCTGTCCCAAGTCTCCCGGAAACTGTCAGCTGTCCTCCAAGCCATCTTTCGCTGTTGCAGGAGTTGTCCTCCTTTGTTCGGTGCAAACTTCCCTGCCATCTTTGATCCCAATATCATTGGCCACTCTTATTTGATATATCCTCTGCCACTGTTTAACTTACTACCTTATTTGATATATCCTCTGCCACTGTTTATCTTGCTATCTTGTTTGCCAGTTTTATTACCATTATCTGTTTTAGTTTAGTATACATTTATTCATTTTATTGGTGTTTTATTTACATAGTTAATAAAATCTTTGCATTTATAAAGAACTGGCTTTTGTGTGTCATTGATATATCCTGGACATGAAGGTAGAAAATCACTGAAATCTAGAGCTCACTTCTTCTGATTATTAGACTGATATCATTATAAAGCGACTATTCCAGTGTAAACTAGTGGTGCCCCGCAAGTGTTAATTAATAAGATATTAATTACTAAGAATAATTTCAATAATTGTCAATTTTCAGAATTGACCAAAAGTCTCATCGTTCATAACGAAGCACAACACGCTACATTTAGATTGTGACGACCTCTGCTTGTTAATCAGCAGGGCCCGTGTCTTATTGGTCGGGTTGTTGATTAGTGCCTTCTGGTGACACCTGGGCCCGGTGGCACCAGCCTATAAAGGCAAGGTCCTGGTACTCATTGGCGCGCTCTGCCATGCTTTGTTCACATTCTTTCTCCTTTTGTTCTCTTGCAGGCACCCTGCTGGTCATGTAAGGGCCACAGTTACTTTAGTTTCCTTTTGTGTTTTGTTACACCTTACAACACTCACACCTTGACATATCATTCATGCACACCTTACACTACTGATACTCATACTCCATCTCTGGTTAATGTTTAGTTATGCCTTTCCTTTAATTACTTTTTGTGTTAAATAAACTACTTTGTTAACGTTACAATGGTGTGTCTCCCATATTTGTCATGGCCCAAGAGCCAGGTCGTGACATTGAAGAAAGGTGAATTTTATTGTATCTTACCTGTCGGGGAAGAAAGGAAAAGCGTTAAACCCAAAAGGTTATATCTCTGATTTACCTGTCATGGATTTTAAGGTTTACTTACCTGTTTACCTGTGAAGGAAAAATAATAAGACTTAACTCAGGGAATAAAATAAGACATAACCTATTAAGCTAAAATAGGCATAACCTACTAACCTAAAATAAGTTATGTTAGAAAGCTGACTAATCTAACTAAACTGACTTAAACTGACTAGACTAACTAATCTATAGGAAACTTAAAGGAGAAACAAACGGTTTGGTTATACTTACCTGTGCTTTAGGCCTATAAGAAGATTGACTTATTGTATGATAAGTGTTATTTTTGTTTGTTTGTTACCTTTCCAATCACTAAATTGCCGGCTGTTATATTTAAAGCTCTGTGTCTCTGGTCTGATTGATTATATTATCATCACCACTCCCACGAACCTAGAACTAGTCCAGTCGTATACTTACGCTGTGGATACAGTGACACAAGTGCTACATGGGCTTACAGTATAGTATTTTTCTGGGGCTTTTTATGTTTAAACTGGGCTTTGTTGTTCGTGAATGGAAGCCTCTGTCCTAGTGGCCTTGCTTACTTAAACATGAAGTTACTGCATATATTTTTTTGTGGAATTTATCTTCTGTCACTCTGCATGCAGTTTGCAGTAACAAAATGGTTTGAACCCGCGAATCGCCGCTTGCGGCTATATGTATGGTGTACACCTTTTCTTTCTCTTATCAACAGTACCCTGAAAATACCAGCAGGGGGTAGTGTTGTACTACACCACACAGTCCATATGTTACACTGTACTCTGATTGCCATTACAAGAGTATGTCCAGATTTTTGTGATTCTTTTCTGACTCTTTGTGTTTTGGTCTGGATGTGAATAGCGTCAAATTGTCTGCACATTTTGAGTAGATCAAGATGATGATGATTGTTAGTATTGTTGTTTTTAGTTCTGGATACAGCACTCCCATTCATTTCTGCTGAAGAATTATATTCTCCTGCTTTTGTCTCATTGTTTCCTGTATGTTTTTTGTGTCTTGATACATTGCCAACCACATAGCAGGGTGCCGTGATCTGCTGGACTGTCTGACCCCTCAGCTGGACTCCCACAGAGTCGTCTGCTCTGGACTGACATTCCTCATCTGACACACACACACACTAGAGACTCTCTGACATCCTCAGGGATTATAGGATGTCAGACAGTAGCAGGACACACTCGTGCCAGTGAAACTAACTGTTGCATGTCTAACCTGTCAACATTATGGATGCATCAAAAACTATTCATTGATGAAGTGATGGTAATCGACACCATACAAGTTTGTCATTTGGTGCTGAAACCCTGCTAACAGTGTCTACAGGCAGCCAGTCCTCCTCTCACCCTTTTTCATCCTCTCTCCGATCTCTGCTCTTTTTTTTCTCCCTCTCTACTTTCAGGATGATTGACAGATACATTGACAAAAATAGGCCTTATCAGATGAGGCCATCGCTACCATCCATCCATCCATCCATTCATCTATCCATTCATCAGTTCAGCAACCAAACTTCACACTGCAGACATCCATCCATCCAGTCGTCCATCTGTCCATCCATCATCCATCATCCATCCATCCATGCTGCCAGCCAGCCAGCCATTCCTCTATCAGTGTGTCTGCTTGACATCTGCTCACTGAGTGATGCATACAGACAGGAAATTTGAGTACCTGTATTGCACGCGCACACACACACACACACACACACACACACATAAACACACAGACGAGAGAGAGCCTGCTGGATAATTTTGCTTGAAGGAAAGATATGGGGGGCGGGGGGGGGATATGACATTCAAACTGAAAAGCAACAAATCAACAAATACTAAAACATAAGGCGAGTAGGAGAGTGAACAGCACTCAATGCGGAGGATCAAACAATGCAATCCAATCATTCTAATTTGGCTCTATTAAAAGAGATGCCTGCCAAATGGTAACAACAATTACGTTTGATTCCCATACAGAGTAACGAGATGTGTTGATACAACGTGATCCCATGTAGCTCAGTAGATGCAGCATCACACTACCATTGCCAGCGGTGGGGGTCCAATTCCAGCTGGGGCCGACATGCTACAAATGTCTGTACTCAGAGGCGCTTTGGATAAAAGCATTCACCAAATGGCATATATCATAACATCGTATTAAGGTTTGAAAAGCTCAGCTGGTCCAATTAAAGCAACATCAATGAAAACAACAGAAGCCAAGATCAAATACGAAATTAATACAAATTAAAAAATCCTCTCATGACGTCAAAATAAAGGAAACAGCTGAGTAAAAGAGAAATAGAAATCCTGACTGGAGTCGTCTTTACATCATGTTGCCTTCATTACGATAGTTCAATGTGTTGGAATTGTCTTCATGGACAAGCTGTGTGTAAACCAGTAGACACTAAACATGGTACAGAGTATGTGGTGGACAAATCTTCCTCACCCACTGTTACCAAAACCACAACATAACCTAAACAGCACAGAGATGCTGCTTGACGGGTGTAACTTTATATGGTTGTCGTTACAATGGGAACATAATGTGACAATGTTTAGTCTGATGGAGTAGAAGATGGAGAAGCAACAGGAAAATGATTTGGGCAGCGACGTGACGTTTTTACTAAAACTAGTGAATGAAGAAGGAATGGAGTCGTTTAGGTTTTCCTAGCTCAAAAAAAACAATATATTGTCATTCAGAGGCAATAGTCTTAAAAACTAATTTCCAATCTGTGTCAACGTTTAAAAAAGGTGGTTGTCACAATTGTTGGCACCTTTTGTTGCAGAGCAGAAGATGATTTTCCTCAATTGATGTATTCATATGAAATTTAAAGGGGCATTAGTAATCTATGACTTTATCAACCTCTTTCAGTAACAAGGCATTGTCTCTGCCACAGCTTACTGTGGCTTGTAATTGACCCACATAATAAAGTCACATTTTAACAAGAGACGAGACAAGCTAGCTGATTAGAGTAGAGATCCAACAGAAACGTCTAGTGAAGATGTAATACTGTATATATCACAACGCAAAATACTGTGAAATAAAACTGCTTTGTTATTTGCTTTTTGGCTTGAAAACAAAATATCTTGGGACACCAGTCACTCCTTCATAGCACCGTCCTCCATCGCTGAGCAGTTCACATTCTGAGTGGGTGGAGGAGATTGGGAGTGTCTTGAACTCCTGCTGAGCAGGGAGTTTTAGTTCCCGAACAGAATACTGGCTAGAAAGTGAGTTGTGAAATGTCATCCACAATACGCCAGAGTGAAGAATACCTGATGATACCAGAGAAATCTATTATGATTCACCAAATGCAAGATCATGCAGTTGAAATCCAACAATGATTTAGATGGGTCATATGCAGTTATATAACATCTATTTGAAATGTACTATTTACTTGTGACAGCTGCCTTGCTAGAATGGAGGTGTTATCACTTCTTTGAACAATTTCCTTGAAACATAAGAAACTATTTATTCTATAGAACTATTTTTTTTCCCTGAGCAAGGTTATATTGCTACAACCTTTTAGGCTCTTCTTTATCAAGGGTACTGATAATAATGGATGGTATTGTGCATGAATATTACACTAAAGCAAAATACAGGAATGTTTCAGTGCTTGCTTTGTTCGGTTGACTCCTAGATACCTTCGAGGCATGATTACAGTGTTTTCAAGTGAAGTGCCCGTCTCCTGTTCTCTACATCCCTCCCCAAAGGGACAGCGCTCAGGACAAGTCACAGCATGTAGACATGCTAGTTACCAGCCAAATGCTGTTTTTGGCCGTGGCTGGTAAGTCTGTTAATTCCGCTAGCCACTCTGGCAGGCTTCGTACCCGCTAAATCATCAAACTGACGGTTGAAATGATGAATGCAGTTGATGGGTTGATGGGAAAGCTATTTTCATGCCCTGATTAGGTTGCAGAGAAATCTCATTTACAATTAGAGTACAATTAAAAGCTTTTCTTTTGCAGCCGCCTACCAAGTCATTACTAGTAATCCATGCATTGTTCCATGAAAGGTTGGTTCCTTATTGCCCACTGTGTTATCTGTATTGATTTAACCCCAGTTAACAATTTTATTACTCGTTGCCTGATAACATCGACCAAGATTTCATGACCCTAACGCTGATGATTCATGGACATTATGAGGCAGTTGTCTTCGTCAGGAATAGGAGTTGGTGAGTGAAAAAACCTCAATGTGGGTAACGTAGTGGGCTCCAGAGAACATACATTAATCACCTTTGTCTCATTTAATAAAACAGATGGTCCTAACTGTCCGTGTACATTGCCATGAAAAGTTGTCATGTATCATCATCACCCCAAAGAACTACATCTGGTTACGAGCGCTGTGGAAGAGCCAGGCCTGCTACCAGATGACAAGCCAGCTAATAACTGACTAGTTGGTGTAATCAGTAGGCTACAGTCACTTCAGTCCACTACTGCCCTCATATTAACCTGCTGCTTGTTATTAGCACTGAGTTCAAGAGCAGTCCATCTCCACTATGTGTGTGTGTGTGTGTGTGTGTGTTCAGTATGTGTCTCCGCAGCAAAAAGGTTGAAAATCACAGCGTGTTTGTGAGTGTGTCTGCATTTGAGTTTGTCCATACTATGCCTTGTCCGTGTTGTTTTGTGTGTATGTATGTATATGTGTGTGTGTGTGTGTGTGTGTGTGTGTGTGTGTGTACATGCACGCCCTTGTATGTGTCAACTCTATTTGAACCTTTTCTGTGCCTTTGCACAAAGCAAACAAACCGTGTTTCTTTTGCCGGTGTGAATGCAGCTCATTGTGTGAGTGAATGACACGGTGCTCTGGGTTGTCTGTCAGTGTGGCAGCGTGCTAAGCCCTGTGCCGAGGGTTATCTCTAGCTCTGCAACATGCAGGGCAGAGGGTTTCAGGTGTGTGTGTGTGTGTGTGTGGGGGGCGGGTGCTTGTGTTCAAGTGTGCACATGTGAGTGTGAAGGAGTTCCTGTGTATGCTCTCATTGTTCTATCAAGTGTGTGTGTGTGTGTGTGTGTGTGTTCAGGAACAAACAGAGAAGCTGTTTATCACTGATTTTGACTTTTTTCGTTTTATTGTGCAGGCCTAGTCATACACACACACACACGCACACACACAGGAGCCGTATTTGGGGTGATAGGTACTATTGCTATTGATGGATTACTATTGATCAGTCTGTGTCGGACAATAACCCAGACGAAAACTCGCCTCTAGCCTGACTATCAGGAAGGAGGACAGCCTGCAGTAAACAGACATATTTGTGTTGCACTGTGACTTTAAAAAGTTTATGAAGCGTTGCAGTCGGACCATATGGCACCCAGCTAAATGACCTGTGGATCAACTCTACCATGTGACTGATGCATTTATTCAACAGAACCACAGTTGGGATGGACAGGGTGGATGGAAGGGTAGACAGACGGGTGGGGGGATGAAGGGATTAGGAGGTGGGAGAGAAAGACAGATAGAAGGGGGGAGAGAGAGAAATAAAAAGGGGAAGGGAGAGAGAGAGAAAGCGAAGGACGTATCAAGAGAGATGGACGGATGACAAAAAAATTAAAGAGGGAAACACGCGGAGCACAGCAGTCTGGTTCATCAACGGGGCGGGTCCTTCGGTCTGTTGCCCTCTGAGGTCCCCTGAGAGGAGCTGCCAATCAGAATCCACCTGAGACCAGCGACACTCCGACTGAAACCAAAACATGTTGTATTATCATTTATTCAACGGGTAGCTTCAGCAGCCAAATAAATCTGAGGGGTCTGAGACATGTTCCAGCCGTACAGGTAGTTTCCACAGCTAGCCATGCTTATTTCATCGCCGTCTCTTGGGGTAACCAGACAGCCAGTTTGTGATCGTTCTAGTTTTAAGGCAGTATAGATGCGTATTGTATATATACTCTATATATAGTATAGAGTACTACATTAGCAGATGTAGCACATTGCAGAGTGTCTCCTGAACGACCCATCCCTATGTCATTGCTGTGATGTTGCTGATATTGTTTCCAACTCCTGAGAATAGAGTCAGACGTCTAGGGCATGGGGTCGTATGCGGTGTGTATAAACCACTAGGACTACCTGCTCTTTCCATCAAATAGACTCACCAGGTGAATCCAGGTTAGACCGATGATCTTTTATTGATTTCACCTATTAAACCATCTTCAGTCATGAAGGGGAGATTGAGATAAGGGGGGGCGGTGTGCACCAAGAGACGAAGGGGAAAAGAGACAGCAGAACAACAGGAAGCGAGGAGGGGGGCTGAAGATATAGACGGAGGAGAGAGGAGGGGGAGGACAAGAATCACTATTCCCTTGATTATAGTGTGTCTGGCAGTTGTTTGGCTAAGGCGTGTGTGTGTGTGTGTGTGTGTGTCTGTCTGTCGGTGTGTGTTTGTATGTGTGTGCAGTGCCCCAGGGACACACCTGGAGTGTAGCTATTCAGCGTTTCAACTCTGTCAGCCAGTGGCACATTTCACCAGTCTGTTTCCCATGCCTCCCATTCTTCCCCCCTCAGGGCAAGTCACAAAGTGTCTTCAACGGCGGAGGAGTTCAGGGTGTACACAGGAATACAGAGTAGACCCAGGTCTTCATGAGCCCTATAGTCGAGGTAACAAAGTGCTGAAGTATTGTTTAGGCTGTGTACTCATGAAATTACACTTATGATCTACAGATGAATAAAAGGTACACTGTCAGCTGTTGATTTCATCTAGATATTTGCTGATGAACGTATCAGACAAACAGTTGTTACAGCCAGAATCCTTTCAGGCTAGTCAATTAAAGTTCTGATACATCACGTGTTTCTAAAAACAGCCCTGAAAAGTAATATATGATGTGGGAAATTAGGGGACTACCTGCATTGAATTGCTGCTGTCAATGGACAAACACAACATTGAATGGACAAGTTTAACTGGGCCATGGATTGAGGAAGGAGAGCACCCAGGGGCCACGGTCACGATCTTTAGGCCCCTATCTCAACATTTGCCCAGATGCCGTGCACGCACACTGCAAAAAAAGAAAAGTCCATTTAACAAGTCGTTTAATCCACTAATGAGTCTTAAAATCTTATTTTCCAACAAGTGAAAAAATCTGCCAGCGGGGTGAAATAATATGACTTGTTTATGATGAAAATCAATTTGCCTAAAGAATTTTCTTGAATCAAATTAAATTGTCAACGAGTCGTGCTATGTCACGATACTGTCACGTGTTTCACGAAAATTCACAAAACAGATGAAACTGCATTGGAAAAAAACACCTGGTACCATTGACAATGTAAGGCTCAATACAAAACTATTTATTTTGCAGTGTAGATAAAGTGAGTGGAAATGTTCTGTGTGACGTTACTATTTTTTCATTTGTAAACTCAACTTTCACTTGAGGTGTTTAAAACCTGTGTCATTGTACCTTTAACATCAAAGCTGGCAGCGCAGCAGGGCTTGGCGAGGCACCTGCTCCGAGCGCACAGAGCCATTTTCAATCGGACTTTTCACAAGTGAAACACAGAAAACGAGTTTCAGCAATGGCTGTATGTCTCCTCTAAAGCCGTAGATTCCGGATACATCCCCAGACAAGTGCCATCGTGGTCGTGGAGGCGCACACAAAGAGCCCCAAGGGGCTGAAGCCGAACTGAAACCTGCAGGTTGGCGGTGGAGGCTTTGCGCAGCAGCAATTGGTCGCATTATCTCTCTCTTTCTCGTTCTCTCTCTCCCTCTCTCTCTCTCTCTCTCTCTCGTTCTCTCTGATGAACCGGGGGGCGAAGGAAAGGGCTGGGACAGGGGAGGAATAGCTGGAGGGAGGGATGGCTGAATAACGAGGAGAGAAACACCCACTCCGGGCTGACCGACTTGTATCCGGAGAGAAGGAGTGAGAGAGAAAGAAAGGAGAGAGAAACCCGTGAGAGGCAGAAGGAGTCTTGGGGATACAGAGGATTTCCTGTGGGACTTAAAAGGACGTTTTGAATTGATGCTTGGAGAGGTATGAGCGGCATTTTCATTCATTCTCTGTGCGCGTCAGTCTCAGGTGTGCGCTGGAGCGACTCATTTCGTCCGAATAGATCTAACAGCCTGACCTCAGTCTGACTGGGAAACTTGATTAAATATCAGCCACATCTTTTAGAAAGGCTTTTTCGATCACTTTAGCACTTAAGAAAAATCTGGGTAATGGCTTTTGAATCAAACTTGTGGAGTTTTTCCACTGGCAGGTTTCAAAATGTTTAATTTTTAAGTAATCAATTTTGTATTTTCCAAAGATAAAATAACTACCTTTATTTATTTATTTGTTTCATTTAAAACGTGTCATGATTTCCGGGGGATTTAACGGATTGTGCGGGTTTGATGATGAGTCGGATGCAGTGATGTTGTGGTAAATAAAACGTGGGTGAACTTTAATCCACAAATGATAAGGTGGCTACATCCCCGGTAGCGTGTATATTCAGCAGTACAGCAGGCCTGCTTACTTTTCTCGGACGCAGCGCGCAGAACATTAATTGATTCGCCAGTTAGGCCATAAACCAATCAACCAATTAAAAAGTACACAAGTGGCTTTGTCCTTTGGGTTGCGAGAAAGATGAAATTAGCCTCATTGGAGAAAAGAGTAACTTTCCTAGAGATTAACGTTATTTAATTATTCAGAGCATTTGGGCTAAAATGTGCATTTATGGAGAATTACTTTGAAAACATCTTAACGAGCACATGGGCGAACAGAAAGAAACAGCTTAATTGATACGGTTTGTGCGAGAGAGAGAGAGAAAGAGAGAGAGAGAGTTTAATTTCTTTAATTTCCCTGTTGATGTCCTGAGGCTAATTTATGAAAAAAGAGCAATCCTATTTCCTGGAGAGTTTTTATGCTTATTAATATGTATTGTCATTATTCTCGCCTTTTGACACCGACTGAATGATCCAAGTCGTCATTCTTTCAGAACCACAGGGGTTTCCTCTAAACAAGAGGATCATTCAATTTTGAAACAACTTTATTGCATGTGTTGTTTTATTCATACAACTGTCAGTGACTGTCTTTCCCCAGGAGAAGAATGATAGTATGTTCCAAACCCCCTCCGTCCATCCCCTGTGTATAATAATGAGTGGCAGATCTGAGAGGAGGAGGAGGAGGAGGAGGAGGAGAGAGATGGTGGGGGGCAGAGGAGAGAGAGAGGGAGAGTTGGAGGGAGAGCAGGGAGAAAAGGAGAGAGGAGGGAATGGGTAAGGGGACGAGAGGAGGGAGGAGAGGGGAGAGGGAGCGGACCTAAAGCCTGAAGAGGGGGAGAAGTGGCAGAAAGAGGAGGAAGAGGAGGAGGAGGAGACAAGGAGTGAAGAAGGATGGGGGGAAAAGAGGGGCTGCAGACAAATAAAAGTGAAGGGGGGAGGGAGGGGGTGAGGGGATGAGAGGAGCTGTTGTGTTTGTTCTCATGGTCAGACAATGGCACTCAGGAAATGTTCCCTCTCTAGCCTGTCAATCAAACTGCTAACAAAGTCTCTTTCTCTGTCTCTTTTTACTTTACCCCCGTTTGTCCTTCATCCTTTCTCTGTCCCTTTTCTTTCTTTTTCTCATCTACTTCTCTTCTCTTCCTCCACCATCTATTCTCTGCCCTCCGTCTCTCTTTTTTCTGCCCTATTCTCTCTCACTCGTTCTTTTTCTATCCTCCGTCTGTCTGCCTGTCTGGGTCTCTCTTTTCTCTCTCTTTCTGTCTCTCTCTCTCCAACAAAGTCCTCCACTGTTTTTCCTTCAGCCTGCACTGTGTAGGCGTCAGATTTAACCGCCGCTCTGTGGTCAGTTTAGACCGTTACGTACTACTGCTCTGTAATTGTTACAAATAGGATACGAGGCAGGGGTAACTGATTCCAGACCAGTGCCCTGGGGCCATGGGAAGGTAGGCCTCAACCCAGCGCCTTGCTGGAATTGAATGGCCTTTAATGTGTATGGTGTTTCTGTTGCTGGAATCTCCCTCTCTCCCACACTCATTCTTTGCTTCTTTTTTCTTTCTTTTTTTTTTTTTTAACATTATCTCTTCTCTCTTTTCCAACCCACCCCCCTCTCTCTGCAGGTCTAGAGGGATCTGATCAGAGTGCTGGTTGTCAGGATGTTGTCTATGGGGCAGATCAGGTGGTGGTTGTGGGGTCCACTGGTGTTGCTGGCCCTCGTCTCCCAGTTCCCCAGTAACGCCCAGGATCAAGGTAAGTAGACTTTCTGGGTGTTTCCTCCATCTCTCATCCCTCCTCTGCTCCAACTTCCATCCCCTCCTCTTCCTCTCCGGCCCCCACCCCACCCCTCTCCACTCCCTCCACATTTTTTTCCTCTACCTCCAAACCATCCCCTTCTGTCTTCACCTGCCCAACCTTCCTTTCATCCTCCTCTTCGCTCTTCCCATCTATTCTTTCCGACGCTGTCTTCCTCTCTATTCCTATACTCCCCACCCACATCCCTTCTCCTCCCCTCTCTATGTCTTCTCCTCCCCCTTAAGCTTTTGTTCTTTCCACATTACTCCCGTCTGCGTCCTCTCTCTTTTGATGTGCAGGTTCAGCCCAATCGAGCGACACCGTAATCATATCACCTCCATATCATGCTACCATTTCACCCCCGGCGGCATGGCAACGTTTGCGCCACGCTGTCGATGCTGCCACGCTCCAGAGCGGTTTTAATAAATGTGTTGTAACGGGTCCGCTTCGAGCTGTGATGATTTGCTACGCAGTGTGCTTAACAATACATAACGCTTCAGTGTGCTTCCTAATCAACCTCACTCCAGTGAACGCCATTTAATCAGATTGAGTCTCATCAAAAAGTTTAGTTGATGTGTTTTGTCGTCTGCTTTTACGCCGCGCCTTGTTAATGGATGTCGTGAAAAAATCTGGATACACAGCGTCTTTAAAAGAAGGCGTGATTCTTAACACATCTAGTTTTTGTCAACACACATTTCAGCGGGTTAATGTGCCACTATGTGTCATTATTAACGTTATATGTGTTGTTCCAGATGAGATGTGTAAGAGTGCATGTTCTTCTCATAGTACTTTGTTGTATTCAGAGCTAGTACAATGGCGCCTATCAATCCGTTTCTATCATGTGATCATGTGAGTTAGTGTCAGTCATTGTTAGATGCTGACTGGTGGGATATTATTACTACTAGACCTGAATGTGTTCATTCAGCAAGATCAGCCTCTATCTACAAAACAGATCCAGAATCTGGTTACTGCAACAAGTGTTTGTGTGTATGTGAGAGAAAGAAGTCAAACATCACCTGTATCAGTCATCAGACATCATCTCTTTATGTGTGTGAGAGAGAGAGAGAGAGAGAGAGAGAGAGAGAGAGAGAGAGAGATTGGCAGCTCAGTGAATACAGAGGGAAAAGCCTACCAATGCTATCTGGATAGAGATCATATGAAAACGACCCCAGGGACACTTAAACTTTTAACTGACCTTGCTCTGTGTGAGCATGTGTGTGTGTGCGCGCGTACATGTGTGTGTGTGTGTGTGTGTGCGTGCGTGTGTGTGTGCAGCTCACATTCCTGAGTGAGAGGAGCAGGGAAGTGGTTGTTGGTTAAAGGAACAGTCCACACAGGAATCAAATCAAGATTTTCTCCTGAAATTGTTGCCCAAAATCAATAATCCACAATCTGTTTATTGATCTGTCTTCATGGCTAAATATGAAGAGGACTTCCCTCCTAAACAGAATTCACATGTTAGTCCTGTGGCCTTGGAGAGATGTTTTTTTGGCTTGTGCTTTGAATCCTGGATGAATCAGTGTGGGTTTTCTTTGTGATGAGTTTATTTAGCAGGGGAAACCCTTGATAAAAAAACGATTGCTTCCTAATGAAAGTGGCTTTCTCTCTTCTTGTCTGACTCTCTCTCTCTCTTAATTCTCACTGCCATCCATTTCCTCTTCCTCTTTCATCCTCTCTCTCTTTCTCTCTCTCCTTCTTTCTTCCTCTCTCACCCCTCTCTCTTCTCTTTGTTCCTTTATCACTCCTTCTCTCTCTCTTTCTCCTCCCACTCCTCCTCCTTAATGTTTTAATCCAATTTTCATACAAAATTGAGCTAATTTTTGCCAGTGAAGCCAGATAGGGAAGAAAGGAGAGGCAGGAGTGTGACAGCACGTGCTGAGCTGTGATTTGAACCCACTGAGTTACAGTGCATGGACGACCTCCCAGACACCAGCGCTCCACCATGGGGGCTTTCCCTGCTGAATCCATTCATGAAGGAGCATGTGATAACCATTAATTTTGCCCGGGCTGTGCCTTTAAGCTGCAGCATCTGCTCAGAGGGGATTTGAGATGGAGGATTAGTGTGTGTTCTGTCCGTGGAGGATGTTTGTATATACAACACAACTGTCTGGATATCGTCAGCACCTAGCCTCCCACCACCGAGCTCCGGCTCCCCAGCCCAGTACGGCTTCCTTTCACTGTAAAAAAAAAAGACAAACTCGGCAAGTGATCTTGCGTTTAGACCTGCCAAGCTTATTTCAAGATATTTTGATACATGAAGATATATGAGAAGATATATGAGTAGGAATCTCATGGTGCGGGCAAATTATTTTGCCAGATTCCAGAGATTTAGCATCAAGAAAGTTTGTGAAACCAGAAAAATAACATTTTGTTTTTGGTCTTCAAAGTGAATTACCTGGCATATTTTGTATGTGTATTTGCACTTACAAAAATGTGTGGATAAGTTGTGTGTGTGTGTGTGTGTGTGTGTGCATAATAAGTTATTCTATTTGATTTTGTTGATTGGCTGACACCCTGGGTCAATACTGTGCTTCAAGCCTCATCACAACAGATTAGGTGCTCCAGAACTCATTTGAAGCTATTGCACTTCCACACGTGTGTGTGTGTGTGTGTGTGTGTGTGTGTGTGTGTGTGTGTACATTATGTGTATGTGTGCATAAGTGCATTCATTTGTGTGTGAGTGTGTGTTAGAGGGCAGATTGGTGAATTAGTATGAACGGGAGTGTTGCCCAATAATATTAGTTCTAATGGACGGGGAGAGAAGCCAATGATGAGAAATCATTTATTCATAAACAAAGGAGAGGATGAGACAAACCTGTTTTGAATTTAAAAACTGCTAAATCATCCATACCTCCACCACTTCCACCCTTAAATGTTTCATACTGCATTGCTGTTGATGGTCATGCAGCTTGATAATTATCTGCATTGGCGATGTGCAGTGATGCGCACCTCTCTGATTTTGCCCTTTCTGTTTTTAGGGCATGTAGAAAGTGTTTCATGAGCGTGGGACCAAGCGAAACCACTGAAAGAACATTGTAAATGTAAAAAAAAAATCTAAATAAAATCCACTTTCACTAATGGGAACATCAGCTTATCTCTCGATTCCTGAAAAGCTGTTTTGAGATTTGAGGTTTTGGCAAGTTGTGATACAGGGACATCAGGACCTCACAAATACAAAGGGACAGTGGTGCACAACATATAACAGACTTTGCGTATCACTACAACACATACCACTCTAGATATACAGTATACTCACATACATGTAGCACATACAGCCAAACGAAATGTCGCTCCTCACAGGACCAAGGTGCAAAAAAAACAGAACTATTCACTCTATTCATTGTCTATCAAAATGATCCAATATGGTTGCTACAGTAGAGGCAGACATGGTGAGTGTCTGATGTACTTACAGTATACTGAGTAGAATGAAAAGTATGAACTAGGCTATGAGAGTTTTAGTGCAGGGACATAACTCCTGAAGACATAAAGCCTGACGTGGCTCAGGGTGTGCAGAGACGTCGTACTGGAACAAGATTGTACGCAGGCTGCTTGGGTTTTATTTGTCTTGAAGTAATTGGGAATAATTTGCCAGTGGTGTGAAAAAATGTTCTCCTTTCAAGTTAAATGATCTTGAGTGGGGTGATCTGCCCCTTTTCAAGATATCATCACTTGTTTCAGGTTTGGAGACTAAATACAAAATGAAATGACTTGTCATGACTGTGCAGTGTAGGTTAATATCCATTGGCCTGTTTTTCCATTTTATTTAATTTCTTTCCATTTTCCATTTTATATTTTATTTAATTTCTTACTTCTGTTTAATGTTACACATCTTGCACACAATAGTCTCCTCCAATATTCACCTAGTTGCAGTTTTTATGTAATGCATTTTTCACCTTTGGCTGGCATGCAGAGTATTATGGCCTCCTTTACCACGCTGCACATCATCCAGCAAATATAATAATAATATTCAGCAAATTGTTACGCATGCACGCACACATGCACACACACACACACACGCACACACACAATGCAGCAGAGAGATAAGTGTTGAGGAAAAAAGTAACAGCTTCACTTAGTCAGGTAAGTGTGTGAAAGAGAGGAAAGATGAGCAGAGCCAATAAAAGAGAGGAGTGGAGAGAATGAGGGAACGAATAAAGAGGATGAGATATGATGAAACAGGGGTTGAAGAGGGGCGAGGAGAGGGAGAGAAGGGAGGGAAGAAAGGGAGAGAAGAGCAGGAGCAGAGACAGGGAAGGAGGAGAAGGGGGAGGAGAGTCTAAACCAAAAGAGTCTGTGAGAAGAGGAAGAGATGCGATAAAAGAGAGGAGAGGGCCAGAAGAGCAGTGGAGGAGATAAAGAGAGGTGGCGAGAAAAGCCAGAGTGGATTTGGGTTAAGTGTTATCTCGGTGAGCAGAGGAGTTCTTGTACCAACGACACGTAGACCACATCAAACGACATGTGGCACAGCGCTGTTAGTGCTGCTCTAATGAATAGATAGGCAGCATGCACACACACACACACACACACACACACACACACACATACACAGACAAGTGCACCCTACCCTCCGTCTCCCTCATGTACAGTAGCTATCTCTGGGGTGACAGTGCAAGCCAGCGGTTGTCACCCATAAATCCTGAGTATTAGTGAGGCTAGCCTGAATACTCACACTGAAATCGGTACTGGGCTAATCTGCAGAGAATGGAGGGGAACGGAGGGGAGAGGAGGAAACAGAGGAGTTAAAAAGAGGAGGAACATTCGGACAGGAGCATAGAAGAGAAAAGAGGGGAAGATGGAGTGAAGGAGGAGGTTGGACGGCTAGCATTTACTCATCCACCAGGAATCCCTGCTAGCTCACACTGGTGGTAATCTCAGTCCCCTTTCAAACTCTGGTGTCAAGCTGTGCCTGTATCGCTCTGACCCAGATAATTCCACCTCATATTAGGCCTCCAGTTAAAAGATTATTGTAGTTCACACTCCCAGCGCAGTCAGAAGATTACCCCAGTTGAAATTTCAAATTTATCCTTCTAAGGCACTGGTACGGTGTGCGGGGAGAGAACACGTAAAATATCATTTCAGCCTTCCTGTAACATTTCTGCCTTTGAAGGGGCTTCTATAATTTTTCCAGTGCAGACGGGAACTTTGTTGATGCTTCAGTGACTCCTGTTTTATTTCCTGGAACTAAATTCTGTTGCTAAGCGGTCGTAGCCAAACTTCTGCTTCGTGGCTGGACTTGCATTTACTACCTGGCAAGATTGGTTTCTTCAATACTCTGTCAGGAAGCATTAGGGCACTGCTGGGGCCTCAGTGATTTCAGCGGTATAACTCTTTTAGATAGGTGGCTCTGGTTTGTGTAATATACTGTAGCGCCTCGTGGTTACAAGCAGTGTACGGACAGTATAAGCCGCCTTGGCCTCTCATTTCCACAACGCATTTTATTGTAGCGCCAAGATTCAATTGAACTAGCACAGGGGCGAACATACATACACATACAGTTCATAAAAGCATTTTCGCTCAAATTCAGAGAAAGAGAATGTGAAATGGTGAGCCAGCACAATGATGAGGGCTACATAGCGATAAACAAGAGCAGGCGTGCTAGTTTACCAAGGGTAATTTATATCAAAGACCCTCGTGTTCTCTCAGCGTTCGCAGCCATCGGAGCTATTATAGCCATATTCATTAATCATAGTTGCTGTCTCCGGAATTGCCTGCAACTTATAGACCTTGTCATGCATTCACGGCATAAAAGAGGCGTAATAGCTGGATGGTTCGTTTCTTACATACGTTTCCATTACAATGCGGTGTGTGTGTGTGTGGGTGTGTGTGTGTGTGTGTGTGTCCCATTGACATGCAAAGCAAAGAGCAAGATATTCAAGGCCATTTTCACCTAGTTATTAGTATCCTGTCTGCCAACTCAATTCACCTACTATCAAGCACACACTAAATGATATGAGAGCAATACTCTGCCCGGCTCCATCTGGACTCAAATTATTCATCGATTCTTATTATATACTGTAATTGTAGCATTTCATCCTATGCATTTTGAGTATTTTGAGGTGACGTGGTCCGATTACTAAAGAAAAGCAGTCTAAGATATGGTGGTAAAAGGTTAAAGATGTAGGAGAAAGAAAATGACTTGAGACTTGACATTAACTTGTAATACCTTGACTAGAATTTTAATGTTGATGTTTTGGCAGGAAGATTGTAGATGAAACAATTAAAAAAAAAAAAAAAATTAAACTTTAAACGTATCTTTTCTCTTCATCCAGACAATTTGTTTAACTAGACTGTCTAGTTAAACAAATCAACTTAGCATGTAACACTGGAGCTGATCTCGCACAGCGGGGGTTAGTTGAGGGACACAGCTCAAACATTAGAGGTACATTGAGCTATTTATTTGTTGTATAAACAAAAAAAAATCCTCTCTTTTAATAAACATAAAAATAAATATAAATAACGAGGAAATTTACCAAGCTGAGCCCATTTCAAACTGCTCCACCTACAATACCATAGCAGTGGTACAGAGTTAAATCCTAATGATAACAGCATAAAGAACACAGTGTTCTCAGGTAATGGCCTGAGTGGGATTTTCCACTGAGAAAGATGAAGATTTGTTCTCATCAGCGAGAGAAAATCCTGCACAGTACACGTCAGGTTTGTCAGCATCATATCACTCTGTTTTCCTCCTAACACTTTCTCCTATCGGCTCCACATTAATAACGTCTAATGTACATGTTTTTACACGTCGGCACTCTTGATTTGACATCAATCAAAAGATCAACACCAGCCTTTCGTAAATTGTCTTAGAATAGGACTGCTGATCTAGGGTCAGTCGTTTGTCGGTTGTGTGTTCCTTCAGACATTAGTTTGAATTAAAGGGGAAACGTTGACAATTTGAATTTTAGTTCATTATTTTCCTGAAATGGCTTTTTAGAAGAAAAATAAAGTCATGTACAGTATGTGAAATGAAAGTATCCCTTTAAGAGACATTCCTACTCTAAGATCTAAGGTTCAGTTTTTTGCTGAATTTATGGCATGCAGTTTCAAAGAGTGCTGACCGGTAAATGACAGTACATTGGTGCTCTCTCGAATCCTGTGTGGAGACAACAAACTGTAGTATTGTCTGCTCCGGTGGGACTGGATTAGAAACCCGTGACTCGTGGAGACTAGTCTGTCGCTAAACTAACATAGACGGAATGGCAACATGGTGAAATGGTGATATGTGTGTCCCAGACATAAAGGTTATGTCAGCGACTTCTGTGCCCATCTGAGGCGGTTCAGTGGTATTTCACGATACTACATCACGGTTTCTCTCTTTTAATGTGTCTGTCTTTTGCTCTCCGTCTCTCTTTCATGCTGCTGCTGTCTTCCCTCCTGTCTGGCCGCCTGTCTCTCACATTCCTGTCCATATGTAGCTGGATTTAAAACCAGTCAAATTCTCTTTTCTGGAATCACAATTTTATATTCTACCACCTCCTGACACACACACACACACACACCCACACACACACACAAAAACGCATGCTGTCTGCTTGTCTGTAGATATGATTCCAGTGCTCTGCTGTCACCATTTTCAACAGACCACTGCAGATCTGTTTTCATTGACACAGGGCTGGCAAGTATAGTGACCTGCTGAGGACACTAAACCAATCAGGAATGTCCATCAGTCACACACATACACAGACACATTGGCTCAGACACAAACATCTGTTTTTTTTAACTTGACCTCATTGGCATACAACAGAAATTTAAATCATCCCCTCTCCTATCACTTTCCCCTGGAACGCATCTTGTAAAGAGAATTTGACTGCAAATAGTTCCTTCTAAATCTGTGTCTTCTTAAACCCTTTTCATGCTGTTTTGAGCTGAGGCAAAGTGAGGCTGTGCCGCGTGCCATGCTGACCTGCTTGCGTGCCGCTATCACGGTGGCAGGAACCTGAAAATGAAAGTCCCTCCGTCCTTCCATGCATCCCGTGCATCCATCCGTCTCTCTGTGCATCCACTCATTCTTTCCTGCTTTGATTCATTTTCATGTGGGGCTTTTTGGGGTCGACGTTCTTTGCGTGTGGTGTGACTTTTAGCAATGTTAATAATGTCAGCTGGTGGCGGGGAACTTTTTATTATTATTTATTCATTTTATTTTTTAAATTCCTCAGTTTTTGATTTATTTCCAATAATTCACTGGCTTTAATGATACTGATTTTCTTGTGGTTGATTATCTTTCAGTGCCGGCTCCGAGGAGGTTGCGTTTCAAAGTGCTGGGCTCAAACAAACTCCATGTTTCATGGAAGGAGCCCAAAGGGGACTTTGAGAGCTATCGGTTCCTCTTCAACAGTTTACCAGGTAAAATGTCTGAAAAATGTGGAAACTATTTGATTTTGCAATGTAGTACACACACACACACACACACACACACACACACACACACACATGCAGAATGTTGTACTTTGATGCCGAGAGAAGTGGCAGTGACTTTGAAATGTTGAGGATCCCTTTATGACTGGGACGGTGTGTCTGTCAGGAGGGATTATGTAATTTATTTCTTATCAAAGCTCTTTTGAAGGGATTACGCGCTTGAGAGATGAGGAAGAAACTCAAAGTTTGTCCAGCACCTCTGCCAAGTTTGAGACAAAGAGATGTTATTTTCCCAGGTACTTGGAGCCCGTCAGCAAATTTAAAGGAAGGTCTGATAGGTGCACAGGACAGTAGGAACCACACACACTCATGACTGGGCTCTTGTTGCTGGAGTTCAGGGCAGCTCAAAGCCATTGGTAGCCATAATGGTCCTCCATTCTGCATCAGTGCTGCTTTAGCACTGTATACAGCGGTAGCCATGGCAACCGGCCCCCCACCCTGCATGTAACCTGAGTACTGTAGTTGAGCAGGGTGAAGACATAAAGGCATCCCCTCTTTCTTTCTGGATACGTGGAGTATACTCAGTAATCAGCCTAATTGACTTGTATTTCAGGGTGTAATCACATGCCTTCACATCAATACATCCTCTTAACATCAAGTCCTTAATTATTACTGCACCACTGCCTGCATCTATGCTGCGGTGAACGCTGCAGTCAACTCTTTCTAGAGTTGAATAAGCACTTTGGAACATAAAACTTGCTTCTCTCAAACAACAGGTTGCCTGACAATTTCTTGCTCCCTCCCAACAGCTGAGCAGAACAAAAATTGAAGAATTTACAGTCACTTCCTCCCAGGGTGGAGTGAGAGTGCGGCAGTAGCTCACCGGCATGCAGCAAACACAGAGAAAAAAGTTGAATGGCTGTATCCATATGTACCCCGATGACTGATATCTTGTCACAGTAGCTGCACAAAGAGCCATCGCTGATGAAAAGAATGATCAGGACACAGATACCTTTGCGGCCTCCTGTCTTCTAGCCCGTCGAAAATTGTTGGATGAGTGACAGCCGCAGAGCAGCGAGTTAACACTCTGAGCGGTCCTTTTGTTAAGACATGAAACACCATTTCAGATCACAAAAGAGGCTGTCAGGGTGGCAGCTAACCTTTTGGCTCAACATAGCATCCTTTCCCTCCTCACAGTTCTTCTAAAAATGAGCAACTGTAGCAATAATGGAGAAGAATTAATGTTTTCGGTCAAAGCAAATGACGAATCAGTATTTTTATTTTCAGATAGTTTTGTTCCTTAAAACATTATCCCCATTTATCCCCATTAGCAACTTGTATCCTTGTTGTAGGCAATGGTGCCCATCTAATTTTAGCCTGTGTTGCCTCTGTTGTTCTCTGTGTACAATGACAGTGCATGGATATAACTGAAAGGAGCTTGGTCGTGTGCATGCATGCATGTGTGTTTATGTTTCTGTGTGTGTGTGTGTGTGTGTGTGTGTGTGTTTGTTAGTTATCAGTGCCAGATGTCTATATTTACTGTATTTACTGTATCTCAATAGAGTTGAAGCCAAACCCTCCACTCTGCCTTTACTGCAGCTACAGAGTTCAGCAGACTAAGGCTTTTATAAAAGTTACACTTCCAGTCTGCGCAACAGTGAGTTACTGCTACACTGCTGCTTCAGACCAATAGAGGAATCATTTCATCTGTCAGAACGCGAGTATATATAAACCAGAGAAAGACAGAGGCGAAGCCGTAACATATTACTGGTCATGTGTGAAAACGCAAGCTGTTTCAATGGAGTCACATTCCTTTGTGTGTGTGTGTGTGGCAGAGCATAGCAGAGCTGGGTGGTCCAGTGGGCATGATAACCAATGTGACTACCAGGCAATAGACAAATTACACGGGAAACAAACACACACACACGCACGCTCACACATTCACACACACACACACACACACTGCGAGGGTCCAAGGTTGGGGTGTGCCGTGTGCCATCATGTATTGTTTTCATAATGTGGGCACTGTGAAGCCCTGAGACTGTAACAGTGATTAGACTTGACTTTTAATTTCCTTGTGCACATGTAATAGTATGTTAAACTCATCACACATTGTCAAAGTTAACGTAGTTCTTTAAGCAATGCCAGCAAACATTTTACATTAATTGAAAACAACGTGGAAAAAAATGAAAGCAACTAAAGCATGCAGTGTTCATACTGATCTTCCAGATTTGCACGGTTGTGCTTAATTTGGTAAAATGATTTTGACTCAATTTGCCACAATTATGTCATCTCAGAAGATCATGGGGAAATCTGTATCATCACTTTTCTGAACAACTGTCTCGCTGTTTGAGCTTGAATCTTATCATAGGTCAGAAACCTGGTAAGAAATCCATTCTAAGCCCTAACACTGGGCTTAGGCTGATTAAAACATCCACTGACTGTGCAAAATATTAGGACTGCCTGCTCTTTCCATTAAAAAGAGTAACCAGGTAATTGATACCTTGTGGTTTCAACTATTCCATCCACTTGAAGTCATGAAGGATAGCTCTAATAAGGGAAGGAGATTAAAGTTGAGACATGGGCTGTGCAAACTGGCTTGCAACTCAATATCAGGTGTTTTGTACACTCAGTGCATTGCCTCCCAGTTGAAGAAACAAGCCAAGAACAACAAGATTCAAATGGATTTACAGTGTCTTTATCTTCATTGCAACAGTGTTGTGGGCTGTGAGAGTTAAGCACTGAGTGTCCTTGTACTGACGCTACTGACTCTAAACCCAAATATCGTCCTTGGCTGCTGAGCTAGGGGGCGTTTTGAGGCTGGTGGAGGAGGATGGTGTGTCCTGGTTATTAGAACGTTTGCCATCCGTGCTGCTTGTTATCTTTACATTTTACCAGAAAATGCACAGGGAAAGCAAATGACTTGCTCACTTCGTCTTGTTAAAGCTCTGCCCCATGGCATCGCCGATACAAAAACTGTTGCCTCAGTAATGGCTTTGTATACAGAGTCATCTATTGGATTTAAGTCTGAGTCTGAGATTTGTCGTCTGAATTTTTGATGCATGGACTGACATTATGTGACGACTAAGCATGAGTTTTACATGTATTTTGAGACTGTAAAAGGTTTGTTTACCTTGGTAACGTGTTAAAACATCAGTTAAAACGTAGATCGTCAAAGCTATTCTGGTTTTGTAATTTTGTAACCACAATCCCAAATGGAAAGAATCCCCTGCTGGCTTACAGCCGTCCATGCAGTCACCTCACCTCACCTATCGTCCCGTTCAGTGGGATCCATCTGTCTCCTCCTGAGGCTTCATTACTCATCACCTTCCACAGGGACAAGGGAGAGAAGAGCTGAGGAAGCACACACACACACACACACACACACACACACACAGATACACAAACAGACACACCTTATTGATTACGGGATTGATTTCAGGGTCAAAATCTAAATGGGCTGATAATGTGACCTGTAGGCCTGATGGGGATTAACTGTTGGGAAGAAGACACACACACACACACACACACACACACACACACACAATGTTTCGTCCGTGAACTTCTTCGACCCGGCTTGAGAATGGGGAATGTTAATCAGCCGTGCAGTTGAGGAAATACATAATAATAATGCACTTCTTAAACAACCGAGTAGCAACTAGAAATAAACAACATGGAACAAAATCTCCATGAGTCTAATTTCTGTCCTTGGTTCTGCCCTTGTGTGTATCTGTCCCTCTGTTTCCTCTCACTCTGTTTCTCTCTCTGCGTTGCAGGTGGTCCTCAGAGGGAGATCAGAGTCCCTAAAACAGACACTAAAGTGATAATAACAGACTACAGCCCCACTAAAGACTACATAGTCAGTATCATCGCTGTCAGTGGCAGCCAGCAGAGCAGACCACTTCAGGGCAGGCATAAAGGTGGGTCACACCTCTCACTTTATGGGCACGGTATTTATTACTCTGTCCTGTTCGCTCTGTTCTGTTCGCTCTGTTCTGTTCTGTTCTGTTCTTTCTGTCCTGTTCTGTTCTGTTCTGTTGTTCTTTCTGTGCTGTTCTTTCTGTTCTGTTGTTCTTTCTGTGCTGTTCTGTTCTGTTCTGTTCTGTTGTTCTTTCTGTTCTGTTCTGTTGTTCTTTCTGTTCTGTTCTGTTCTGTTCTTTCTGTTCTGTTCTCTTCTGTTTTGTTCTGCTCTGTTCTTTCTGTCCTGTTCTGTTCTGTTCTGTTGTTCTTTCTGTTCTGTTCTGTTCTGTTCTTTCTGCTGTATTCTACTTTCTGCTCTAATCGACTCTCTACTCTACTTTGCTCTACTGTAATGTCCATGTATCTTGCCTTCCTCAGCTGGGCATGTGATGGTACAGGAACCCTCAGAATTTACTTTATTATTTGTTATATTATGGCATTTTACTAATGGGTCTATTTTCTCTATCGCAGCTGACAAAGGCGGCAGTGATGGAGGAGGGGAGACTCAGCCCCAGAGGGTAAAGGAATCAGCTGTACCTCCTGAAGATGCCAACGAGATCTCTGGAGGTAGGACAAATACACTCAGACACTGTTTCCAGCGGAGGATGTTGTACACAAATCCTTTTCTGTAAAAGTAAAAAATGAAATCAACACTCCCGTAAAGAGTCCTCTGGTCAGTTGGTTCCCATTAACATCTTTTGAGGTAGGAGAGACAGCCTTCAAGGCTGTTTTTAATACCAGCTCCACAACTGGATCCAACCCGTTACGTGATGAGAGATAGATCCTCTTACCATGCGCCTTGTGTCCAGATTGTATTTGGATAAGCTTTGTCCACATTGCATGTACACCTGGTATTAAAAATGAGTCTCCTGACTGAATACAGATTGTGACTTCTGCTTCCTGTGTTGTTGTCCTTCTTTCCTGTCTGTGCTTTTAAGACGTTAGGCGCTCCCGAAATTGTGATGTTGTATTCATTCTTGCACTTTATTAAAACCCAAGGAAGAATCCGTCTTTGCTAGTTGATGTGCAAAAGTAAACAGCAGTTTTGCTTGAACAGGATTATCTGTTTATAATGCCAGTAAACATATAGTCTCACTCATGTTGAAATGGACTGCATTTTATATCCATTTACCGTATTTGTGTATTTGGGGCGGATCTACAGCTGCCACGTTGTGTGATGTGATACCTTTGGGAGGAGTTGAGAGTTGATGTATGTGGCTGATACATTTACACTTGGCTACCTTGTGGCCACAGTGCGTCTCAAACCACCTCCCAAGGTGGGTTGACAGCCTTTAATGCTGCCTTCAATTGATTCAATTTGATGCATTTGCACATGCATTTTTGTGGATATGGATAATCTCTATCTGGATACAATCCACATTATCATGCCAGGTGTAAATGGAGTAATAGATACCAAAATCATCCACGTGTCTACAGTAGATGATTGGCTCCACGCTAACTCTTTAGCACACACTATGTTGAGTGATATTAGGCGATGAGTGACCCACACTGTTCACCTGTCTCTATGGTTGCCTGTTAACCCAGTTTGTTATTGATACCCAGGTATTCATTGAGTTGGCAGTGTTAATGCCCTTTCATTTCAATGCCTAATATTTCACTCTCTACTCTATGAAATGTGAGAGAAGGAAGGAATGCGTTCATTTTGGTCTTTATTACGTGTGTGTGTGTGTGTGTGTGTGTGTGTGTGTGTGTGTGTGTGTATGTATGTGCATGCGCTTGCGTGCGTGTGTTCGTGCGCATGCATGTGTGTATGTGAGCTGTTCTCTATCTGTTGATATCGTTAACATAACTGGGGGCTTGGTGGGGAAACGTTGGCTAGGGAATAATTGATAGCTTGTAATATGGTTTTGTGTGTATGTGTGTGTGTGTTTGTGTAGGTGTGTGTGTATTTGTGTGTGTTTGTGTCAGAGATGTAGCTGGTAATTTGCAGACCCAGACATAAATGATCCTTATGGCTGGTTCTAAGACACTGTAACTGCTGCTGACGTGTGAATGGGATTGTTTTTCTAAGATTAAAAGTCACTTTCTGGGACGTTTCTACCTTCGCCTTCTAGCCTAAAGTCTACACAAAGGCAAAATCTCATTACTTGGTGGTAGGGTGCCTATTACGTACACAGCGCTTGCTTTCTGGTTGCTTATTATTCTAAGGGTTCTTGTTAGTAGGGTGATCGTTTATCACAGGGCACTAAAAGAATGTGGGGCTATGAATTGTGGGTATTCAGAAAGTGGTGATTATTGAATGTGGTTTGAATAAGTCCAACTTCGATTTCACTGTATAAAACATGTCATCATTTTTATGTACCATAGCCCCTTACACAGTATTTGCACAATATCATTTTACTTTATACCTCTATATGTGCACTTCAAATATGCTGATGGAGCTTTAATGCATTTTGTGGGCTCATACATTTTTAACCACTCATATGAGAAGTTTTTTGCTACAGTATATATGAAATATATTACAGAATATTCATTTCTTCATAGTAATCATACCAATAGCCAAACCAGGTGACTCGTGTTCTTTGGTAACCATTTATGATGAAAGTAATTATTGACAGATTAACAACCAATATGTTATTTTTATGTTATGAAGAGAGACAAAGGGTGAGAGAGAGAGAGAGCGAGAGAGAGAGAGAGAGCGAGAGAGCGAGAGAGCGAGAGAGAGTAAGCACCACTGAGCACTAAGGCGTCTCATAAGACTTAATTACTTTAGAGATACTTCACATCCTTGAATACATGATGGATGGGCTGTTCAGTGGAGAAGAAAACACATCTACAGTTAAATCAATGCAATTTTCATATTGATTGCAATCTCTGGTAACATTTTACAGTGGCCTTATTACAGTGTATTAACCTGTGTATGAACCTATCCACCTACACAATAGAGAGAGAGAGAGATAGAGAGAGAGAGAGATATAATTATGATTGAATAAATGTACATGTTGTTAAAAACATTTCATTGTTAGCTAATTCTCTCATAGTGTAAACCTATTTTACCAGTAATACCACAAAATGCCTTAAAATTTGTATTTTATATCAAAATCTCATTGCTTTTACTTCCTGGGAATTGCCATATTATCAGTGGTTACTTCATTGTGTACCAGTAGGCGTACATAAACCAACCAATAATACCATCACAGATTTTTTAACGATCCCGCCCTCTGCCCCTACCATCATATAAAACCTGCAACGTCACAACTTTCAAGCGAACAGTGATGGGGGGGTAACACGTTACTCAGTATATTAATATTACTGTAACGTATTACTGAGTATAACTTGCAGTAATAATATTACAGTTACCACATTACAACGTTACTTTTGTTACCACCTCTTTATATCATATTTAAGTTTAATAAGCCAGGAAGCTGTTTTTGGGGTAATGCTAACGTTGCTGTGGGCAACATGTTAGCCCCGGAGCACGAGCACCCATAGGGTTAACCCACACATATACATATACGGTACATGCTCCAAGTTATCACTGCTACACGGTAAGATAATGTTTATTTCTCTTGTCTGCAAAGGCAACGTTAGAGTTAAGAAATCTTTCTACTGTGGCAGCTAGTTAGCTAACATTAGCAAATTTCATTCACTTACGGCCACATCAAGCACATTAGCGTTAGCATTAATGTTAGGAAAGTTTGTTTGCTAACCTAACCCTCCTTTTAGGTACAAAACATGGCCCTAGCTTTGGAACTAAGTTATACAGCTGCAGCATTAACATGAAAAATTGCTCTTGTCAAGCAAATGAAACAATATCTGTGTTAATGCGTTCCTAATTTATTTAAAGCCCCAGGAAACTTGGCTTGAAATAGTAAAAATGAATATATGATATCAAAGTTTAGTGTCTAATTAAGCATCCACAAAAATCTGAGTGAAAATAAACTTTCAGAAATATTAGAAAACCTAGTTAAAAAACAGCTCATTTAGCTGTTTAGACCATTTCTCAGGACTGTGTAGGCGTGTCAGATCAGGATTTGATTGACATCCTGACACGATTGATAGCTCCGCCCATGTCAAACTGTCAAGCTGTTGCACCTGTTGGGGGCGGGACAACTGACGTGCATTTTTTAATGATTGGATTAATGAATTCTCTGCGTCATAAATCTCAGAAAATACCACGCCCAATTCAACCCCACTGTTCTGAACCCCCCACTCATTTGAACTAGGTTTTGTAATATTTCTGAACGTTTATTTTCACTCAGATTTTTGTGGATGCTTAATTAGACACTAAACTTTGATATCATATATTCATTTTTACTATTTCAAGCCGAGTTTCCTGGGGCTTTAAAAGAAGAACACTCATCGAGTTAACGTGCGTGGTTTTCTCTGTGTGTTTGCTTCAATTGCACTGAAGAACCAGTGAGAAACATCCAATGAACAACGTGGGGATGGTGGTGCTATACACCGCCACTTAAACAAACACACACACACATACACACACACACACACACACACAGAGGATTAATACATCGCCGTCCTCTCTTTGATGTTCTTTTCTTTTACTTTGTTCTTTCTTTGTCTCGCTCACGCTGTCTTCCTCCCTCCCTTCCTTTCAGTAGTTAGATTATGAAGTTGGACTTCCCCCAGACGGCTCCTATCAGAGCCACTCACCATTCACACCAGCAGAGGTGACCTTGATTGGTGTTCTGCTTTATACCTGTTGGGGATAATAATAATGTCCTGCTGTGCTTCAGTAGAATGTGATAATGTACTCTGTGTGTCTCTCTCTGTGTGTATGTGTGTGTGTGTAGTGTAATATAGTGATGTAGTGATGATAATAATTTCCCACTGTACTTCAGCAGAATTTGCCCATGCACTATAATATGTGTGTGTGCATGTGTATCAGTAGTGGTTCAACAGCTAATTTGCAATTTCATTTATGTGTGTCTGTGTGTTTGCATTTGTATGCATAGGTCTGTCCGGATGCACGTGTGTGTGTGTGTGTGTGTGTGTGTGTGTGTTTATAAGCAATGCTAACACAGTCCATCAGTGCTTTGTTCCAGAGTAGTAATCAGCTTGCTTTTATGTCAGGGTGGGTTGTTTACAGAACCCTTCATTAACAGCTGGCTCATACTGGCAGATCTCCTAACTCGGTCTATGTGTGTGTGGGTGCGTGTGTGTGTGTGTGTATGTGTATGTGTGTGTAATCCAAGGAGGTTAAAACAAATGTTACATTAATTTATTGTTTCAAATTGTGGGCGCTGTGAAACCCTTTGGGACTGTAACTGTGATTAAGGGCTATACAAATAAAATGACTTGAACATTTTAGAATAAAAGAAAGAGCTGCAACAAACTTATTTATCTTCATCTGTGTGTGTGTGTGTGTGTGTGTGTGTATGTACACTTGAGAGAGAGTGTGTATGCATGAAGAGTGGAGGATCTAGTCTAGCTAAACTGAGTTGGACTGAAGCAGCTCTGAGTGCTTTTTGAAGCAGAGGGGAGCGGGCATGCAGTTCAAGGAAGTGCCGTGAAACATCCTTTGTTCTCAGGAAAATAACTACCTTAGCGATACGCTTTGGTTCTAAAGACACTGTACAAATGACTTAAATATATCCTGTAAGGTATATATATATATATGCATGGGCTGTTCTGAGCCAAATACAGGCTTTGGCCATTCCAGGAGCTTTTACAGGAAACTAATTTACCATATGCTCTTGGGGTGTCATTGACTGTGAGCAAAGAACAAAAGGAATTACAGGTTTTAAAGGTTTAAAGGTTTTACAGGTTTTATATTTCACCTTGGCTTGTTTGTAGTTTTTTGACACGAATACTGGCTGTCGCAGTCGCCGCCAGTATTGTCACTCATTTGCTTTTGTCAGTCGAGGTATTTTATTGTTCAGTCAAATCGATAAAAAACCCCCAATATTCCTCAAGTATTTTTTGTTCATGAACAACAGTACACAAAACACTGGACACCCAACTAATGTGTGATGGTTACAAACTTTCTAATTTAACACTATGGATCTGTGAAATAAAGACAAGTGTGTAACTGTGAAGAAGAGACCTTCGCTGTGGTGAGAGGTAGACTGAGAGAGAGGGAGAGGTGCTGTAAAGAGTCAGCCTGGGAGAGTCACCAAGCAACAGGGATGGAGAGACAGAGGCAGCGAGAGAATTAATATCCACTTGTGTTTATGTGAATGTGTGTTTGTGTGTGAGACTGGCATGCTCAGCAGGATAGGGTAATGCAGGGATTGATAAAGTTGCTTCACCGAGCAATAGCACGAGACTGTGTGTGTGTGTTTGTGTACACGTGTGTGTGTGTAGTGTTTTATCAATTCAGTGAAGGACACTGGGAGTCTCCCTACAGATACCGTTGGCTGCAGGCTGATAGCAATAATGAGCTAGGTTTTCTACCCGACTGACCTCTTAAATTCAACCATGACAGTTTCATGTCTTTCGATTTTGAAACAAGTATTTTATGTTTTTCAAGCTGTTTTATTTTTCTTTTATCAGTAGGACGTTTATCTGCATCTTAATTTAACTGAAAATCCTCTTAGACTGAACATGTAAGTCTCTATCAGTAGTACTGCACTGGCCAACAGGGCTGTAGAAATCCTAAAACACTGGTTCTGAAAAACAGCAGGCTCTGATTGAATTGGTCTTATGTTTAGAGAGTGTGATCTGTCTGAGCTTGCCAGCAGACGGAGACAAGGGAAGCATACTCCATGTTGGCACTTGTGACATATTTAATCTGCTTCTGATTGAACTAAGAAACACAGATGAAGTGACATCACAGTTAATCTGCTCCTGATTGGACTAAGAAAGACAGAGGTAGCGACATCACAGTTAATATGCTCCTGATTGGACTAAGAAACACAGAGAAATGACATCACAGTTAATCTGCTCCTGATTGGACTAAGAAAGACAGAGAAATGACATCACAGTTAATCTGCTCCTGATTGGACTAAGAAAAGACAGAGAAATTACATCACAGTTAATCTGCTCCTGATTGGACCAAGAAAGACAGAGAAGCTACATCACAGTTAATCTGCTCCTGATTGGACCAAGAAAGACAGAGTTAGTGACATCACAGTTAATCTGCTCCTGATTGGACCAAGAAAGACAGAGTTAGTGACATCACAGTCAATCTGCTCCTGATTGGACTAAGAAAGACAGAAATTACATCACAGTTAATATGCTCCTGATTGGACCAAGAAAGACAGAGAAATGACATCACAGTTAATCTGCTCCTGATTGGACCAAGAAAGACAGAGTTAGTGACATCACAGTTAATCTCCATCTGATTGGACTAGAAAGCAGAGAAAAAAGTCTGTACTGGAGATTAAATTGCTGTACTGAATCATTTGCTCAACACCATATGGACCCACAGTCTCTCTCTCTCTCTCTCTCTCTCTCTCTCTCTCTCTCTCTCTCTCTCTCTCTCTCTCTCTCTCTCTCTCTCTCTCTCACACACACACACACACACACACACACACACACACACACACACACACACACACACACACACCAGGCGGCTTCACAACCATTAAATGAGAATGAATAAGAAGTTCTCTAGCTATTTGCCAGCTATTTGCCAGGTTGAGTGCCAGCTCTGTCCGTCTGTCTTTCCAGTTGTTTGAGTCAGTTTTGTAACTCTGCCAATGGGAGACTGTCTTTCGCCACTTAATCAACTGGGTGCATAAACAAATGGTGGTTTCAGGGCTTGACGTTCTTACTTTTCTCTGCGCTCCTTTTACAGTCCAAAGTGTCAAAACGTCAACATCTGCTCTTTCCAGTTTGAAATGAGGGGAAGAGGCAGAACAAATGCTGTATTCCCATTACACCATGGGATGGGATGGAAGGACCAAATGATGTCAGTTCAGCAAGATGCCATTTCTCTTGGTTCATGGGTTTGATTTTGACAGGCAAAGTTAATCACCTACGGAAAAGTATCCCAAAGCATTTTGAAATTTTTTTTTTACTGAGCATAGAAGGCGTATTATTGTCATCACAGTCAACTATGATATTTACAGACAGACTTTTATATAATTCGTTTTCACCCAGTTCATTCTGATGCCTTAGTCTGTCATGCCTGTTTTCAATTCAGCCTGGGATTTGTATTGTTTATCTTGTTAGCTTTTATTTCTTGTTGTTTTTTTGTCTGCTAAGCAAATTGTAACTGTTTTGAAAGGTGCTACGCAAAAAACATTCATTTATTGCTATATTACATATTATTTAAGATGGTTGGCACTTGTTTTTGAATTACCCTGCACTGTGAACAAAACAGGGTTGGATTTAGTCGCTGAAGTGAATTAACAAAATGACGGTAAACAAGCGTGACCTTGAAACTAATCTGTAGTTTGACAAATGGGTGCGCCCTACTCCGTTGTTGAGGCCACAAAGTGAGCGTTGTTCTAGCGGTGCCCAAGGGTGCTTGAGTGAACGCCAGAAGGTGCCTGGAAAAATGGAAAATAGTTTAATTTTGCAGAATTTGATTTAATGGTTGGCACGATGAGAGCAGCGATCATAGGTGTGACTCATGTTCAGTATTTGGTTTTAGACAGTAGGATAACACCAGTCTCTGCTAAATCAAATCTAAATACCACGATGGCAGGATGGCACAGCCAAGTGCCTTGCTATTTGAAGATGAAATTTGTAAATATTTGCCAAATTTCTACCTATCCGGGGGTCCTTGGCATGAGGGAAGTTTGAGAACCACAGATTTAGGTACCACTGACTCATAAAAATTAATGTTTCCTGTGTTAACAGTCGTCATTTCTGCTGGCTTCACCCATCTTTCATCCAAAATAAAGTCAGCGAGGAGAATCCATTAGCATTAAATAACCATGTTTTGCTTATCAAAACAAGAGCAAATGTCTTAGTGGGCCCCCTGTAATAGACAGTAATATATCGTCACTGGGAGTTGGCCCTAAACTAATGTTTCCTCAAAATAATAGCCCTTAAACTGTAATAAATCTTATTTGGACAGCTGTGTAATATTCAGGATATCTATATATACAGGACCTCTTGTGTGTGTGTGTGTGTGTGTGTGTGTGTGTGTGTGTGTGTGTGTTTGAGAGCATGCTTGTGCAGTACATGCTTGTATATGTGTGTGTGTGTGTGTGTGTGTGTGTGTGTGTGTGTGTGTGTGTTTGTGTATGTGCCAGTAGCCTCCAAAACTGATTGTTGTCATCCTATAATTAAAGCCATTAAGATCTACTAGATAACTCAGCCAGCTAAAGTCCTAATGCAGTATTCTGAATGCACCACAGAGATTTGAAGAAAGGTTTTGGGTATTTAACAACAAGCAAACTCCTATTTTTCTCTCATCTGATGGCCTGTTGTCACCTTGTACACTTTTGAAAAGGCTGCGCGACATACATCATGGTTTACAACGCGACGTTCTGTGGAAACGTAACAGGATGTTTTGTCCCAAACTACCCTGGGATATGTTTTGAAAATGACACACCTTTTTAATATGGTATTACCCTTTTGGTATGTAATTGTCCATTTCAGAACTTTGATATCAGTACCAGTCCACTCGTTAAATGCCTGGCTTGCTTGGCATCAGTTTTCATAGAAAAAGCAATCAGAGCACACAGCCCGTGGCCGACAGACAAGTGGAATCATTAAACAATAAAGGGCAAAAGTCTCTTCTCTTGCCCAATGTTGTGACATTTATTTGGACAAATTCATATTACCTAATAGGATGTGAAGGTGGTGTAAACAGACACTGCCTTCCTCAATCCCTGATTGAAATTGAAACCCACTGCACACACACACACACACACACACACACAGATTGAGGGAGCTGGGTAGTTAAAGTTGAACTGGAGGCCAATGAGATTCTGTTAACATTCTTCACCACTGAGAGAGAGAGAGCGAGAGAGATATAGCCAGAGAAAGAGAGAGAGAGACAGATAAAGAGAGAGAGAGTAAGAGAGAGAGAGAGTAAGAGAGAGAGAGAGAGAGAGAAATTCTAACATCCATCACCTCTCCTGAGGGTAACAAATGCACACCTGGAGAGAGAGGTTTCTGTATTTATAGCTAGTATTAATTCCTAACATTATCATTTATGTAGGCTATGGCACTCTCTGACTCTGTGTGTATGTGTATGTGTGTGTGTGCATGTGTGTGTGTGTTTGTGTGTTAATGTGCGCACGGGTGCACGTCTCTATATTTATCGGCTTGTTAATTCCCACCTTTACCATTCATTTAGTCTAATTCTCTCCATCTCTCTCTCTGTGCCTGTGTGCTTTGTGTGCATTTCTTCATGCATGATTGTGTGTGTGTGTGTGTGTGTGTGTGTATTTGTGTGTGTGTATCTTCCCGTATTTATTGCCTTATTAGTTTCCAGCATTACCATTTATTCAGTCAATTTTTTTCTGTCTTTTGTCTGTGTGTGTCTTTGTGCATGTGCTCCTCCATTTAATTTCATTCCTCGCACCACCATTGATTCAGTGTGATGCTCAGTGGCTTCATGGGGTGTCAGTGGCTTGTAGCCAAAGAGGTTTGTCACCATGCTGATCCGAATGACTAGAGGGAGGTGGGAGAGAGGGAGAGGGAGGGAGTCTGTGGGCCAAACTGAAGCAGCGACAGATACAGGGCACATTCTGCCCTCCCAGGTACTTGCCAACTGGCTACTGATGCTACCAGTCTCTTGGTATGCATGTTAGCATGGCCAAGTCAAGCCAAAAACATGAGTTTCCTACATAGAAGTTTAGATTTGGTTCATCAATGATCTGATAACACACAATTTGAATAGCAGTCTATGAGCATGAGTCTATGAGTGTGAAGGGCAAAGGAATGAGAGCACAGAGTGTTAAATTGATTGCTAAATGAACAGGCGCATCCTGGGAATTCAGGTAACCTGTCTTCCAGAAATGTTCTCTTTGTCTCCATTTGTCTCGTCTTGTCTTTACACCGTTTCCATCATACCACTTTGTGTTTTACACTTGGTATTGGACACTGGCCAACTGGTATTCCTGTTGAGAGGAACTAAAAAATATCATCCTCACACACTTTGAATGTGTGTTCAGGGACTTGGGAGCTGAACAACCATTACTCATTGGGGTGTGTGTGTGTGTGTGTGTGTGTGTGTGTGTGTGTGTGTGTGTGTGTGTGTGTGTGTGTGTGTGTGTGTGTGGTCTGCATGCAAGCCAGCCATCTGCCCTTGCCCTCTGTGAGGAGAGCAGGCGGGTTCATGGATGAGTTGAGCTAATTGTATGACTGTGGTTAACACGCATGCGTGTAGGTGTGAAGGTGTGTGTGTGTGTGTGTGTGTGTGTGTGTGTGTGTGTGTGTGTGTGTGCTCGTTTTAATGGCATTTCGGTCATTAGTGCCAAGGACTCGTTAAGTGCAGAGGTGCAATTAGAATCATTAGCTAGCTTCCTCTGTCATTTCCTCCTGCTAGCCTCTTGTCCCTTCCCCCTTCACTCTCAGACAGAAAAGTTACAACATGCTGTACATCCACTGTCCTCCTCTAACCCTGTGGTCATTTGGTCAACAACGTACCTTCAAATGTACAAATTATTGCCTGCCTCTCCCTCTCCTTCCCCATTCCCCTTCACTTAATCTTTTTTATCACCTCCTTCCTATACCCCTGTCTTCATTGCTCTCCATGACCTCCTCCTTATGCTACAGTACCTTTATCCTCTGCCTCCTCTCCTCTCTACCCCTTTATGCATCTCTCTTTCTTCTTTTCCCCTCTTCCTCCCCTCTCGCATTCCTCTTTCTTTCTCCCGCCACCTCCTTTTACTCCACATCCCATCCCTCCCCCTTTTTACCTTTCCCTCCCTCCTTCTCCTTCTCCTTCTCCTTCTGCTCTCCTCCTCTTCCTCCCATCCTTCCCCTCAGTGACGCCTCTGGTCTAAACCCTGTGGTTGATAGACCTCTAACTGTTGTTTGAGATGACACCAAGCTCTCCCTTGGCTTGGTAATATTAAACGCATTCCTCTTTTTTTGAAGGCTAGCTCATTTGTTGCTCGGGACATCGTGCTTTAAAAACTTTATCATCAGCGCTATACAGGCAAAGTATATGCTTTTAAAATGCTTATGTTTATTGTCAGTGCTGCGACAAAAGAACATGCTGCACCCTAGCTCTGTTCTGCATGAATTTCCATGATTTTACATCTCTCACCTTCAAAATAACTAGCAGCGACTGAATCCACCCTGCACAGTTTCCAGGCTTTTTTTCCCCACTACTGAACTGCTCACAGCTTACCTGGAGCTGCTGCTCAAACTAATAGATTGTAGCTTGTGCTTGACTAGACAGAAGGGGAGTGGGTTGGCATGCAAACGTCTATTTCCACTCCGCAGTATTAATGTTTAAGCCGGACGTTGTATTGCATAGTGACACAGAATAGCATCGCTCTTCCGCCACACCTGCCTCGAGGGGGTCTTACGACATATGCGCGGGGCTAAAAAATAACCAAGGCAGGATAAGAGGGGCTCGGCTTTCGAAAGAGAAGCCCAAACAATTCAACAAGTGCGTGTGTGGAGGTATGTGAATCGGAAAGGGAGATTAGAGGAAGAAAGACGGAGAACAGAGAAAGAGACAGCAAACACAGAGAGACAGGCAGAGGTGCAAAGACAGAGAGAGAGAGAGAGAGAGAGAGAGAGAGAGAGAGACACTAAGTCTACAGCCCATGTCTTACTTTCAGCATACATTTAAGCGTCTCTTCTGTCAGTCTTGCTGTGTGTATTCAGTGAATTGGAACAGAGCAAGCCAGTGGATTAAAGATCAGAAGGCCAAGCAGGGAGAGGCCTCTGGTGGAACGACACAAACCATCTAAAAACAGCTGTCGGATTACACCTTAAAGCCCAGTGAATCAGACCACTCGCACACCCACCCACACACACACACACACACACACACACACAGGTCTCTCAGATGAATATGAATGTTTGTGCTTGGCTGAGTTTGTCTGACTTGTTCTCAGGGCCGCTGAGCAAAGGACAGGTGTATCAATCTGCTGTCTCTCTCTTGATTGAATAAACAAGCCAATAAAAAAAAGGAAGTTCTCATTTTTCTGACCTCTTGTTGTGCACCACCAACACTGTTTTTGGAGAACTTAGAAATGGAAACAAACTCACTGTCACTGCAAGCAGGTTAAAGCAATGCTCAGGGTTGACAGAATGTCTAAGCCTTGGGTATAGAGAAGTTGCACACACACAATCCCGGCTATTCCATTTTTGTTTGTTCCAGTTTGTTGCTGAGAAATATGTCAAATCTTTGCTTACTGTCTGGTATTGTGAAAATATTATCTTATTGAACTTTCTTTCAGGAACGTCCCACTGAGCACTAGACGTCTTTTCAATGTCGCCGCTATGTTTTAGCTCTCGTAGGGTCAAGCCAAGAAGAGATGCAGTGTGGCTTGTGGTCAGTCATGAGGCAGGACTAGCTGGTGACTAGCTTGAATCTTGAATCTTGAATCTTGATGATGTCAGTGCCCTCCTCAAATTTTGAAATGCCACCCTATCACACATGAGATCATATTATTTTTGGCCAAAGAAATATAATATACTACTATATAATATTATTTTCAATATGTGACCAAGCCTTAATGTTGCTGTTGGGTGAAAACCAAACTCCAATTTTGGTTTTGATTTTTGTGTTTTAACTTCAAATGAAGGAATGCAGCCCTTGGGTTTACGAGACCTTTTCAAAACCAAGTAGATACACTCAGAAATGCTCAGTTGTCAAAGTAAAAACAAAGCTGGTTTTCTTCTTTCAATATTGACTCAGGTTTTTTGAATGTATTGTTTAATAGGTGTCTGTTATTCTAACAAGGTGAAAAAGTAATCTTTCACTTCATTGTGACTTTAAAGAGTGGCCACGTCTTCAACACACTTTTTAGCAAGCAGACCTACGTATGAGTTCATGCACAGTCAAGAAGGCTGTTGAAACAGGAGATAGAGAGGACTGGACTAGACATTAGACATTTTCACCTCAAAGTACGGGCAAATACCATTAATATACTATTAAAGCACTGAAACGCTATACTGAGAAAACATCTTACAGGGGTTACCAGTAAAGAGGTATTTCACCTACTGTGTAATATTATTTTCATCATTTCACTGAGTTGGAATAAGATGACAAAAGCAAACGTATCAACTCAATAGCTAAAGGAATGAACTATTTGGGGATATGTGTGAGATTAAATGCATAACACATTTGCTTTGTTTTTGAGATTAAGTGCTCTTTATAAAGAAACGTTACCCAGCAATCAAACCTGAGAGAATAAGCGAAATGTACTCGACAATGCAAAGACTGTCACTGCTGCTACCCATCTATCTGCATGCCTGTCACTGATCTCAATGTTAATTCCAGACACTGAAACACAATCACAGTGGCGGGGGAAATAAAACTTAACTAGAGAGAGATTGAAATGACAGCACACTCCGTCTGATCCCTGGCTAAATAGAGGTCGGCCATAAATCACTGCCGGCTAGAAAGAACCACTGTTAATAAAATGTTGGGGGGGGGGGAGAGAGAGAGAGAGAGAGAGAGAGAATAAGTGTCCTTAACTGGTTGTGTTTATTGTTTATGTGTGTGTGTGTGTGTGTGTGTGTGTGTGTGTGTGTGTTAGAGGATTAAAGAGTAATCAATTCTGCTTTCAATTAGTTTGGTCTGCTCTGAGGACAATGCATCTGGGTGTGGGCCTGGGTGTGTGTGTGTTTGAATGTGTATGTGCTTTCAACTTTATATTTATACGTGTGTGTGTGTGTGTGTGTGTGTGTGTGTGTGTGTGTGTGTGTGTGTGTGAAATTGGTTGTCCAGCAGTAGCATAACAGTTAGAAACAGAACTCTGAATATCTACTGTATCTCCAGGCTGTCCGTCTGCGGCCTGTCTGCCTGTCTGTCTGTCTGTCTGCGGCCTGTCTTCCTGTCTGCCTGTCTGTCTGTCTGTCTGCATGCCTGTCTGCCTGTCTGTCTGTCATCTCTCTCTGCCAGTTCCCAGTCTGTTAGCAGTCTTTGTCTGTCTCTCTGGATGTCTGTCTTTGCTCTGGTAGAAGTAGTGGCCAGCCAACAGTGGCTGCCATTGTCACAGTCACATTTTTATAGTCCATTTCTCCACTCCGCCACAAGTTAATTCAATTGTCCAAAACTACACACTTTTACACACACGCACACACACACACGCACACACACACGCACACACACACACACATTTCCGAGACGGACATGTCATATGCTCTGCCGTGGCAGTTTGTTTGAGTTAGTTAAGTGTTTAAGAAAGCTTACCGTGCCCAACAAAGCCTGCCTCTCATTAGTTAGCATCAGAGATGGACAGAGGGAGATAGAGGGAGGAGAGGGGAGGAGCAGACGAGAAGAGGAGAAAACGAAAAACCATATACTTGGACAGGGGAGAGAGGTGGCACTAGAGTCTGGCAATATATCCGTGGTATTTCATCAAGCCCAAATCCCACATTTCTCCCTCTCCCCTCTTCTCTTTCTCCCTCTTCCCTCTCGCTCCCTCGCCTCTCTTCCTCCCTTTTGTTCTCTTTCTTTCTCCTCTGCACACAGTTCCCTCGCTCGTTTCTAGAAACTGCACTTTGACCGGCAGCGAGGGTGTTAGAGAAGAAGAGAGAGAGAGAGAGAGAGAGAGAGAGAGAGAGAGAGAGAGAGAGAGGGAATAAGGTAGAGAGGAGGAGAAACAGGAGAAGCAAGGCACAGGGGCTTAGAAGGAGCAGGGAGACCTTTGACCAGCTGTTGAGCAGGGAGGTGGCATTTCACTGGGATCTAGAAACCAGGGCTGCAGTCTCTCTGGCATTCCTGCTACACCAGTGGGAGGGAAACGGCTGCATGTGTGGGTCTGTGCGTGTATGCATGTGTGTATTGTGTGGCTTCCCACACATCTTCCCCATGTGTAGATGTCATTCTGATGTGGTTTTGAAAACATTTGATCAGCCTGCGTCAGATCTGACTACTCATGACTTTCATGGGCCAACTGCTAATACCCACAGTGATGTTTTCAGACAGAGAAATTCTGCCTGATTTGGAGAGTCTCATGCTCTACCAACTGAGCTGTATGTTTTGTCTGTTTATTTTTACACTCATAAAATAGAATCAGTTTAATGTTAAAAGTTAAAATCAGCAAAATGTTTTTTATTGTTGGGAAAACTGTTGAAATCAGATAAGCCTCAGGGTCTCGAAATATGCTGCTGGAACAAATTTGTCCTCTAATGGGCTCTGTGGTCTCAATGGATCATCAACTTTCAAAGTTTCAAAGTTTACGCAACACTAAACTAGCCTTCAGCACTAGTTAACACACCGCTAGCTCTCGCTCGCGCCGACTCCCTCTGCTCTGAGTCTCTCAGTGCCATTAGTCAGCAGCCACCTTTATTCTGTCAGTGGTAGTTATGTGTGTGTGTGTGTGTGTGTGTGTGTGTTTGTTGCTGAAACCCACTAATGTTTGTACTGTTTGATGTGTGTCCAGTCATCATGTTCAATCTACTCTACCTGTGAACAAGCCTCACCCCTCCCCCGACGTCTACATGCAGTCTGGTGATTTGTTGATTGGACTCATTGAGCTCCTCTCCAAATGAAATCTCATATAAACACTTCAGTCTGATGTGATCAGCGTTGGTGAGAGAGAGGAGAGGGGCAACTATAAGAGTGTAATCATACTGGAGTAGGAATTAACTATTACACAACTGCTGACCTTCCTTATTCTATTATACTATTATTGTGATTTCTATTACAAAAATGACAATATTGCACTGAAGAGGAGAGGAAAAGAAATAAGAAGAGACGAGAAGAGAAGAGAAGAAAAGAGAAGAGAAGAGAAGAGAAGAGAAGAGAAGAAAAGAGACGAGACGAGAAGAGAAGCACTGTTATTGTACTGTAGCTCCGTTCGATAGTTTCAGTAAAATGGCAAAAGGCTAGAGGCCAAAGAGAGGAAAGATGAGTCTTTGTGAGAGAAGAGCTCCCTGTATTTACCTGTTATAAAACAAACACATATATACCGAAAAGTCACAGAGTTTGGAAAGACCACACACACACTTTCTCTCTCTCTCTCTCTCTTAGACACATAAATACACAGACAAACACTATCACAAGCCCCTATCTCTCTCTCTCTCTCTCTCTCTCTCTCTCTCTCTCACACACACACACACACACTACAAAGAAGATGTGTGTCATGTATTTGAGTCTCAAGTCGCCACAGCAATACACATATATACCGAAAAGTCACAGAGTTTGGAAAGACCACACACACACTTTCTCTCTCTCTCTCTCTCTTAGACACATAAATACACAGACAAACACTATCACAAGCCCCTATCTCTCTCTCTCTCTCTCTCTCTCTCTCTCTCTCTCTCTCTCTCTCTCTCTGTCTGTTTTACACACACACACGCACGCACACACACACACAGATGCTCTCAAAAGAACAAACAAGCATGGCTTTTAAAGGAACTCTCAGGTTAAAGAATAGGAAGCAGCCATAACTAAGCAGCAGCTTTGAAGCAGAAAAGCTTCAAAAAAGAGTAGAAGACAAACACACACACACACACACACACACACACACACACACACACACACACAGAAAGAGACACACACCAAAGCAGCCAAGGAGTGAGAGACATTCAGAAGGTATCTATAGTTACTACTGTTGACAGTATGGGCTAATACTAGACTAATGGGAAAGAAAGAAAGAGCCGGGGCAGATGGAGGTACATCAGTACTGGAGAGCTTCACAATAAAAGCCATCAAGGCAGTAGATGGCAAACAGTGGATTAGAGGGTTGGTAATTACAGATCATTACAGCTCGCTGGTCATTCCCAAGTCTATGGGCGGCAGGGTGGCGAGAACATCCTTTAACCGGAGAACCGGTTTAAGCTTTAAGCTGCTGAAGTGTCCTTGAGCAAGACACTGTGGAAAACCCTAGCTCTATTCTTTAAACACATTTTAATAGACAGGCTTTTATTTAATTTAATTTGTTATCTATTTTTCTGTTTTATTCTTTTGTAACATGGTTTTTAATTTAAAATGTTTGGATTTTTTGTGTTTATCTTATTGGTCATTGTAACACATTGTAACAGGTGTTATTAATGGAGAAGGTTCAACAGCAGCACGCTTTCCACTGCAGATTGTGACAACAGATTAAAATCTGACGTATTGGATACATATCAAATAATTCCTAAAACAACAACAACATTACAACACTGTTTAAATGAGCTCTTTATCCGTTTGGCTTTATAGTTTTATGCCTCATCATTCTCTTATCCTGTCTTGTTTATCTTATTGATCTTTGTCATTGCTGGTTTTTATTTTCTCTGGTTGTGAAGGACTTTGTAACCTTGTTTTGAAAAGCGCTTTATAAATACAGATTATTATGAATTATAAATGAAAGACTGCGAGATGCTGAAGCGAAGCATTGAACAAACACACACATCCTCTCCTCTCCTCTCCTCTCCTCCTTCTCCTTCTCTTTCTCCTTCTCCTCTCCTTTTTTGCTCCTGGTTTCAACATCATCGTCCAGCAACAAAAAATGTTTTGCGTCAGTTGTTCCATATCTGAATCAATGAGTATTGTCACTATCCAATCTCAGGTAAAATGTGACTTGATCTATTTTACTCCAAAAGTAAAGAGAGCCCATAAACCTTTTGAAACATTGTGGAGTGGAAGCATTTTGTAAAAGCACCACAGTGGATATGTGTGTGTGCATTTGTGAATCTAACAAAGCAATGTCATCCGCTATCTCTTGTCCTTGTCGTCTTCTCTCTTCCTCCTCTCCTCCTTTGTCCTCTGGACCAGATGGATGGTTCAGAGATTCAGGCAGACTCAGACGTCAGACAGGGAACCCACTTCCTGAAAAGAATACCTCAGTCGCTCATCTTTTGCCAATAGATACCTTTTATGAGTTTCAGGTTCCAGATAGTATTGGCCTTGAATAAACAGCACAAAAAGTCAAACAAAGGTGGAAAATGTGACATGCGGTTTTCAAGTTCAGGCATTTCTTTAATGACTGTTGAAAACGGTTGCTTGACCAGAACGTTTTTTGCATTGCACTTTGTTCGTTTGGCACTTATATATGATAGATATATGATATATATAGGATAGATATATGATAGATATACTTCTATTATGTTTTTGTCACTCTTTCTGTGTGTTTTTTATCATGCTAAGTAACAACAATTCACCCAAAGTCAGCACTCTCCTTTATTTCACTCTTCTCCATTTAGACACAAATACGCAAACCTTTTCAAAGTGTTTGCGATCACTCACTCTTCCTCTTGTAGATAGCTAAAAGATGTATGATGCAACTTTAAGTGGATGTATAAATTCCTGTCATAGCACACAGGAAGTGGCTGCAGAGAGAGAAGATAAAGAGTTATGGAATTGTGATACGAATGGAAGTGTGTGTGTGTGTGTGTGTGTGATTTGTAGTTGTATTTCTTCTTCTGTAAGCCATGCCTTCGTTTTACTGCCTCCTCCTGCTGCCATCAATTACACATGTATTGTGTGTGTGTGTGTGTGGTTGTTTCCCCATTGTTTACTCTTGTCTCTCCTCACTGCTAGTTTGAGGTGGGGTTTTGTTTTCCAACACTGTCAAACTCTTCTAAGGCTTTCACATTAAATGATGGAAGTTCCCAAACAACTTAACCAAGAGTTAGTGCCACTTGTAAATCCAACAAGAGCTGCTACCTTAAATCAGAATTAGGAATAACAAGCTCTCAATTCAAAATGCTTCGGTGCTTTTCTTAAAAAGAATTGTTCATGTCTTGAGAAAGAGCAGGAGAAGCAAACAGGACATGCAGGATTTACTTGTCAGATTTTGTTTGTCATTGTATACAAAGAAAGTGAATGATGTTTGTTTCTCATGTTTTCTAAATAAACAGACTCAAATTGCTTTCTTTCTCACATTCCACATGTTTAAATCCTGTATTGTGTTTTCTCAGGATTTGGCGGAGAAACCTGCACATCAAAAGTAAAAGCATCACCTTTCACAAAGACCGATTTAGCCCTTTATTCTGTCTGTCCACCTTTACTCCCTGCACCGTTCAGGTGGAACCTCATGAAACTTTAATTTCCTCCTGTCCTCAACCCAGTTTCACTTTCTAGATTAGTTTGAACTGATCTTACTTTTTTACTCAAACTTGGAAAACACTGATTTAGTCTCTCCTCTCTCTCCTCTCCTCTCCTCTCTCCTCTCCTCTCCTCTCCTCTCCTCTCCAGTAGACCCGTTTGTGTGTCACACCCAGGCCATAGCAGACATAGTGATCCTGGTGGACGGGTCCTGGAGTATTGGTCGGCTCAACTTCCGGCTGGTACGCTTGTTCCTGGAAAACCTGGTCAATGCCTTCGATGTCGGCATCGACAAGATGAGGATAGGTGGGTCCCAGCTAGCTTCCTTCCAGGGTCAGACGGGAACATCAGGACCCCAATATGACATCTATCAGCTCATATCCATGGATGGGATCAGAGCCTGTATTCTGTTTTTGTACTGATCAGCCATCTTGGTGTCAATACAAACAAATGAGAGCTTGTAACAAAAAGTGTATATGCAACGTGTGTGTGTGTGTGTGTAGGTCTGGCTCAGTACAGCGGTGATCCCAGGATCGAGTGGCATCTGAACGCCTTCACCACTAAAGATGCTGTTTTTGATGCTGTGAAGAACCTGCCTTACAAAGGAGGAAACACTCTCACAGGTACTGGTCACGGTTACTGGTTTAGTGATGCTGGTCGTGGTTACTGGTTTTATTTTAGTAATACTGGACATGGTTACTGGTTTTATTTTAGTGATACTGGTCATGGTTACTGGTTTTATTTGAGTGATACTGGTCGTGGTTACTGGTTTTATTTGAGTGATACTGGTCGTGGCTGCTGGTTTTATTTTAGTAATACTGGACATGGTTACTGGTTTTATTTTAGTGATACTGGTCATGGTTACTGGTTTTATTTGAGTGATACTGGTCATGGTTACTGGTTTTATTTGAGTGATACTGGTCGTGGCTGCTGGTTTGTTTTACTGCTGCTGTACGCTGGATACTGGGTTAGCTTGTTCAACATGTTTTTGAAAAGGCAAAGGCTTGAGGGAAGCATCCTTTTTCTCTGTTTGTCCTTGTACTCTCTCTCACTCTCTCCCCTTTCCTCCCCCCTGTTGCTCTGTACTTGTTTCTCATCATCTTCCTCCTTTATCCCTCCCCTCCTTCTCTCTTCCATTCCCCTTCGCTGTCCCTCCCTTTCTCCTTCTATCCACACTGGCCCGACTCCCTGCATCTCTCTCCTCCATCCCGCTCCCCCCCCCCTCTCTCTCTCTCTCTCTCTCTCTCCAGGCCTTGCATTGACCTATATCATGGAAAACAGTTTCAAGCCAGAGTCTGGATCGCGGAGTGGCGTACCCAAGATTGGGATCCTCATCACAGACGGCAAGTCCCAGGATGATGTCATACCACCTGCTGAGAGACTGAGAGATTCTGGGGTTGAGCTGTTTGCTATTGGTGAGCGGATACACACACAAGCAAATGTGTACACACACACACACACACACACACACACACACACACACAGATGATGACAGATGATGTCAGATTCCCTGTGGCTCAGAAAGGATCTGATCTCTGCCATAGTGAGTTAAAAATGACTTCTCGTCTGGCGAAATCTGGCCAAAGTTATTTTTCAGACATTTCTACTCACAGTCCTGCTGCCCTGCTGTGCTAGGAGTGCATTTGTCTCTATCATGGATGTCCAACATGGGAATCAGACTCTGACATGCTCTTCATCTTTCAGCCCATGACTCAAAGCCTCTGTGACTGAGCCTGATATATAAATTCTCTTGTCATGTGGGGATTTCTTTCCCAACCCCTGGTTTAAGAAACAGAAAACACTTTGTCTTTGCATCTAATACTAACAAATATATTTGTGCCTTTCCTCTCCCAGGCGTGAAGAATGCTGATGAGAATGAGCTGCGTTCCATCGCCTCAGAGCCTGACGACTCTCACGTCTACAACGTGGCCGACTTCAGCATCATGAGCTCCATAGTCGAGGGGCTGACCAAGATAGTGTGTGAACAAGTGGAACAGCAAGACAAGGACATCAAGCAGAGTAAGACCTGGTTGATAGATAGATAGATAGATAGATAGATAGATAGATAGATAGATAGATGGATAGATAGATAGATAGATAGATAGATAGATAGACTGGATACTGGATGTGTATCACTGCCATCGTCACTCCCTCAGATGACCTTTTGCACTTCAGCGTTCATAACTGGATTTAATGCAATCCAACACGTTTTCCCCTTTCCTCCCCTCCTCCAGAACAGACACAGCCAGAGACGGGTGCGCCCTCTGACCTGGTGACATCAGAGGTCACGCCCAGGAGCTTCCGGGTTACATGGAGCCACGCCCCCGGAAACGTAGAGAAATACAGAGTGGTTTATTATCCCGTTCAGGGAGGCAAACCAGAGGAGGTAACATTGTTGTTGAGGCTGCACACATCACTACACTAACTGCATTGAAATACAGATTGATTTATTACCAAGTTCAGGGAGTTGAGGGAAAACCAGAGGAGGTAAACAACTGCAACCCTACATACAATATAATGAAATACAGAGTTTTGTATTTCCCTGCAGGCAAATATAAAGACGTGAGTTAGATATCCATTTCTTATTGGTAGGTATATCTATCTATAGCTATTACAACCTTTATCAGTGGATTTTAGTCATTAAAAACTGCAAATTGGGTGGGAAAATATCAGGGCAAGCAATCTTCTACCTGTCCATAACTCCCTGGTGAAGTTAAACTAATCACCCACTGCATTCGGCTCAGAGGGAAATCAGATGAAAACTTCAGTATTACCTGTTAGCTGTACATACACACGGCCCATCTGGACACCTGGCTAGCGTCTCCCTGGCTACCTTTCTCTCTTTGTGTCTGTTAGCAGTTTAAGGTTATCAATTCTTGCCATTTTATAGTCTGATGACAGTGGAGACAGAAAAATATGCCGACAAAAGAGTAATAAGAGACAACAAAGGAGTCACAACAGACTCACAAATCACAAAAAATAGATCTTTAGATTTGGTTTGCTATTAATCTCAGAATACGTGGTTTGGTTTTGAATCTGTGATCTGGGAATGTGCGCAGCCCGCTGGTGTGTTTTTGTTGCTTGGCCCCGCCCCTGAGAGTCGAACTACACCAATGGGATGTAGGCAGGGTGTCTTGGCGTGCAGGTATTTGATGGATTAAGCTCGGTTTGCCTTGAGATGTTGGTCATATCATTCATCCATTCCCCCTCGTCCCTCCCTCCGTCCATACCTCCCACACTTTCCCCTCCCTGACTCCCTCCCTCCCTCCATCTGTCCCTCCATCCGTCCCTCCATCCATGCCTCCTCAGCAGAGAAGGTCATTGCAGGTTATGAAGGTTTACTAGAAAAGATACTCTGTCTGATCCAGACACCTGTTAGATTTTTCCAGAACATTTTACAACAGAAACCATTAAATCTTGTGGCTAACTGGGTTGAGAGGGTCCAGATGTTCTGGAGCCACATGCGAGGAGGCCTTTCCACTGACTTAGCCCAGAGCTAATCGTTATCACAACTGTCATCCATTCAGTTCAGAATAAATAATACTCTTAGCCTGAGACTTTTTTCTCTCTTGTGCTTTAGCCCGTTCAATAAATCAATGTATTTCCCCATCTCCCCAATTCTCTTTCTATCTGTCTTCCCTCCCTGCCTCCCCCCTCCGTCCTTCCATCTCTCATTTCCCTTCCTCTCCTCCTCCCTGCCCGCCCTCTCTCTCCCTTCCTGCTCTCCACCCTCCAATTTATTGCCCCTCTTTCATTTTCATTTTCCTCCCTCCATCTTTTCCTCTGTACCCCCCAGGCTGTAGTGGATGGCAGCGAGAGTTCGGCTGTGTTACAGCATCTCAGCTCTCTAACAGAGTACCAGGTGGCTGTGTTTGCTGTGTACACTAGCGAGGCAAGTGAAGCGCTGAGAGGATCAGAGACAACATGTGAGTTTATTCTCGCACACACACACACACACACACACACACACTTGCATGCAGGAATGCACGCACACACAAATTCACTATCAGTGTCAGACAACGTTTGTGTCAGTCGGCATCAATATCAAGGCCCTGTGTATATCGGATCATAAGTAACTGATTGTGTCTATCCTGTAGCTCAGTGTGTTGAACATGGCAATAGCAATGGCACCCACATTAAACATTGTATGCTTCATAATACAAGTAAAACTCTCTGGATAAAAGCAAAACCTTGTAACTCCAATTTTAGTGATTTCCATGTTTTAGGATTACATGCTCCTCTATGGGTTGAGAAAATTCAACGACCTGCTGGGCTTATGAAACCCTTTCAAAGCCCATTGGATAATGTCAGAAATACATTGTCTTCAAGCTATAAACGAGACTGTTTTTCTTAGTTCCTAAAAAGTTGACATTTTGAATTTGAGTTTTTCAGCCCGGAAGCAACGATGTATTTACCAAGGGTGGATGCACACGACAAGGTTTTTCGGCACTTCTTTGAAAGTTAACGTCCAAGCACAATCTCCAAAATCTCCAGCACAACCTATAATACTGGACCTTCACAACAACTTTCTAAATATATATGACAGCTTTTTCAGAACCCTTGTGTTGTTTATCTGCACTAAGTTACACAGACTTGGTTTTCTAACAGTTATTTGAAGAATCATTCATCAACTGAAATGTGCTGTGCACGTCTTTGCTATGTGTGTGTGTGTGTGTGTGTGTGTCTGTGTGTGGTCCTGTGTGTGCATGTGTATAGTGGCCCTCCCCACAGTGACAGGCCTCCAGCTGTTTGATGTGACCCACAGCACCATGAGAGCAAGCTGGGGCAGTGTGGAGGGGGTATCGGGCTACATGCTGCTCTACGCACCACTCACAGAGGACGGAGCCTCTGAGGAGAAGGAGGTGTGTGTGAGAGAGAGAGAGAGAGAGAGAGAATAGATACACAAACAGATACTTCAGCTTTGTAGATACTTTTCAACAACTTGCCAACTGTGTGTGTACGTGTGTCTCTCAACCGCAGGTGAAGGTACCAGATTCAGTGACAGAGCTGGAGCTGGAAGGGTTAATCCCTGACACAGAATACACCGTCACTGTCTACGCTATGTACGGAGAGGAGGCCAGTGATCCTGTTACAAACCAGGAAACTACATGTGAGTAATGCGCGCACACACACACACTCACACACACACACACACACACACACACACACACACACACACACACACAGACCATACTAATACTCTCTCTCCTCAGCACCACTGGGCCCTCCCAGGAACCTGCAATTCTCTGACATCACCCATAACTCTGCCCGCATCAGCTGGGATCCCGCCCCCAGTGGGGTTAAAGGTTATCGCATCATGTGGGTCAAGACAGATGGACTGGTCACTGAGGAGGTGTGTGTGTGTGTGTGTTTATGTGTGCATGCTATTTGTAACCACCACTAGACTTGACATCACATTTGTGTGTGAGAGCATGTTTGTATATACAAAGAGGGGAAAAAGAAGGAAAGATGGATGAGGTGAGCGGATTAATGGTGTTGAATATAAACAGGTCAGATTGAACTGAGTATCAACTACTGATATAAACCGTGGTAGAAATGATATGTGTGTATGTGTGCAGGTGTGCGTTTGCTTGTAACTCCTGTAACAGACAAATTAGGGCCTGTGTCCATCGTGCTCGTCATATGCTAGCAGTGCAGCGCTAGTTGTTAGTCCTGCAGGTAAATTTATTCTTTTGGTAAAGTTGGTCAAACTAATGGGCACCAGAAACACACATTTAGAAGAGTTTTCTTTCAATTGTGAACAAGGAAAAGAAGGAATCACTACAAAAAAACAGTGGACAGCTATGATTGAACACTACATATACAGTATAGCTTGCTTTGTGTGTGTGTATGTATGTGTGTGTGTGTGTGTGTGTGTGTGTCATGCGTCTCCTGTAGGTGGAGGTGGATCCAGTGAGCTCCTATGATCTCAGTGAGCTGACGTCTCTGATGGAGTACTCAGTGGCCATCTTCGCCCTGTATGACGAGGGCCAATCAGAACCGCTCACTGATGGGTTCACAACCAGTAAGATGCTACCACAACGTCGACCATCTCTGTTGAGGACATTATGTCCTCTATTTCCTCAAAACGTTGTGCCACGACTATTAGAAGGCCCAGCCAGTCCTCTCTCCGTGCTCAACAGTATTGAGTTTTATTACCCCCACTGGTTCCTGGACTAGTCTGGCTGTCTTCCCATCTCATTTACACCTCGGCATAATAGTCCAGTCACATTAAAAGGTCATTCCACTGTCCCTGACTATTTCATCACGCTAACAGTTATTGATTCGTTGGAATATCCCTTTAAGCAACAAGCAGTTCAGCTCCACCGCTGAGTCAGCTGAAAGAAATGTATTTCTGCCAAGCAACTATTAAACTATTCACCCCCACAGGCTATGCTGATGTTTACTTATCTCCTGGCAAACTTAGGGCAATGGTCCCCGGTGTAAGGAAGGAAGAACCCTGAACAGATGTAATTTAGTCCTCACAGCCAATCCCACAATGCAGTTTGAACTTCTATAACCTCCTCTCTGTTTTTTGATGTAGCTACGCTCTTATGTTCAGGAAGCCTATTTACTTGCTCCAACCAAGCTGATGGAAATAGACCTTTAGACTTTTTAAAAGTTTGGTTGAAATTTGGTGGATGGAAACATAGCTAGAAAATAAATAGATGACAGGATAGAAGTCTTAGATAGAAGAAGGCAGAGCAATCAGACTCTCTCTGTCTCTCTCTCTCTCTCTCTCTCTCTCTCTCTCTCTCAGCTCCAGTTCCTGGCCCTCTGAACCTGCGCTCCAATGACGTCACCACAGACAGCTTTCAGGTCAGCTGGGATCACTCAGCCAATGACATCGTCCTCTACAAGCTCTCCTGGGCACCATTCGCAGGAGGCGATACAAAGGAGGTCAGTACTAAAGGACCAGTAAGGAGGCGCTTTCTCACCTCACAGAAAAACAGCCTGATGTTGATACGTTGTTTGCTATCTTCAGTCGGTCTGCTTCGCTTTCACACTGCTTCAAACCAAATGTCTTTCATTCATTGGTCAGGAATTTAGCAGGTTAAAAGAAAAACAAACCTAAGACCGAAGATCACAGAGCTCTGTATTGCAATCACACTGATTTCAGTGATCAGGGTCAAAAATGAACACCTACCAAGCACAAAATGCTGGTAAAATGTGTCTATGGTGGATAAATCAAATGCACTTGATGAGGAATTACAAACTTCACACCCCTACTTGAAGTATTTCTGTGAAAAAATAAATAAATATATGACTTATTTGGGCTGGTCAAAAGTGTTCTTGGCAGGTATTTCTTGTTTGTTTACCAGCTCTTGGCAGGTGAGACAAAAAGTTAATTTCAGCTGCTGGCATTGATCCTCCTTTGGTGTTATTACCAAAACAGGAGTTTTGAGGACACTGCTAAAAATGAATGTTTGCCACAGCTCCAGGTGGTAAACAATGAATTGATACATATGTTCCAAAGAAGACACCAACATCACCAAAGAAGGCTGGAAGTGATGCAATATCATCATAAACTGTTCACAATTGCTTTACAAGCAAGACGAGTGAGGTAGGCCGAGGCTTACATGCAGCCTGACCACTGAGCAGATGTCTAGTTAGTTTTCGTAATTGAAATCGTAATTGATCCGCTCCAGGGTTCACTTGGAACCTCCTGAGGTTTGGGTTTGGTAGATTAGGGCGTTCTCGCCGACCCAAACAAACCAGGGGGGTAAACGCTCCAGAGTTTGATTCAACCGCTCCAAACACAGCAGGTGTGCGAGCGCCCTTAGACGCCCTGAAGACGGCACTACGCTATCATAGATGGTAGACTATGTTGAAATCACTATGGGCAGGACACGCGGAGCTGGAGTCCCACAGCTGTGAGATTGCTGTAAAAATGCATGTTTGTGTTTGAAATTGCTACACAGCACTTCCTCACACTGTCATGTATTGCAGAAATATGCAATTTAGGATCAAGAAAATGAACAACCGGTATGGATTATGAATGGAAGCTGGTAAAACTCCTGGCATGGCTGAGTATAAATAAAGGCTGAATAAATCTCGGAATTAATGGCTTGGGGGTTTTATTACCATCATCTGAGGTTTAGAGACAGCTGGGAGGCAACGATAGAGCCCTCAGGTCTGTGGGTTTGTGTTTGTGTGTGTTTGCGTGTGTGTTTTGTTGAGAGTCATCAGAGCTGAAAATAACACTCTGGGGAGTTGGAGAGGTGCGCTGTAATACCGCCAGGGTAGAGAGGAGATACTCGCACGCACGCACGCACACACACACACACACACACACACACACACACACACACAAATAGACACAGACAAAGAGTGAAAGATTACCTTGATTAATCCTTAAAAAAAATTCATAATAATCATTTGTTAATCTAAAGAGTTGTATTGTATAATTGTATATTTCTATATATATAGTTGTATATATATTATATATTGTATATATAATTGTATAATTCAAAATGTAACTAGTAACAACCAACTTGAGTACTTTTAGTTACACAATTTAATACACTGGAATGAAGCCATGAGTGTTACTACAGCTGTCCTCCATGTTTATTAAATGATTCTAGGCCATGAACCATTTTCCTGTGAGGTTGACTTTCTGGAGAGAAGTGGTTTAAGGAGGTTATATGAGAACATGACTCACACTTGTGTTTTCTTTCTCTTTTCTAGGTGGTTGTGGGTGGCACTGTTGATAGTTACCTCCTGACCGGTCTCAGTCCCTCTACTGAATATGAAGTCATGTTGACGGCCGTATTCAAAGACGAGTCGGAGAGCGACACCATCTCTGTTATAGAGACCACATGTAAGAGGCCGTGTAGCTTGCTGTAGACTTGTCACTGAGTTAATTCAGGCAGTGGTTGTTTTATCTGATCATTACAAAACTACAACAACGTTTCCCATATAGAGAAAGAGACAATTATCATTTTACCCATGATTGCAGTGATGGTTAAAAACACTATTGAAAGGTGGATTCAAGTTCATATTCTGAAGATTTAGGAGGCAATGTAGTCCAGACATAATTGAAACTTTGAGATTGTATTACCTAACCCTTTTAACTTCAAGTACCGCAGTACAGTGCCACTGTTCACTTATGCTCATTAGGATCATAGCATTAGCCTTTCAGAGTTCTCAGCTCTGCTCTGTGTGAGCCCATTTGTATTGATTTGTTTATCCAGGCTGATCTCAGACGGGGGAAATCTGTTCTCCCATCAGAGATGTGTTATGTATTTATTTTGTCTAATTACCTTCATTATTTATATAGAGAGTTGTTGAGAAGTGTTTCCATTCAATTATCTGAAATATGTCCTCTGTGTATTTCCCCAGTGGCCAGGACAACAACGGTTGCTACGACGACCACAGGTAACGAGTGTTCCACTTGCTTTAACGTACAGGTGCTGAAAAATCATGAATCCACAATGTGAATAATGGAAGTGTTGGCGTGTCATTTTGAGTAAAACTGTGACTTGAAATGTCTTTGTGTTCACAACACACCCAGTTTTTTATTTCTCTGCTTAGTAGTGTATTTTAAAACCATGTCAGCATAGTTTTAAATAATGTTGCTAGGGTGTGGCCCAGTGGTTGAGTGGTACTGTGACTGGCCAGGTTTGAGTCATGGTACAAGCCAGAGCATCTGTCTAGAAACTGTTCTGCCATTGAATTGTGAGAGGTCCCACTAGTTGCCAAGGCTTCCTGATGTTGCCAGAGAATAACTACAACTCTAGCAAGCATGCAGAGTTTTGGCTAATGCTGATCATGTAGTTTTCACAAATTAAAAACAGAATTACTGAAGGCTGAAAATAGCCCCACACTGTCCAGTGTCACTAAGGCTGATGAATGAGTTTGGTTCTAAAAAGTAGTCCCGTATCTGTCCAATCTGACTTCACCGCGTATGAAAAAGTGAGAACTGTTCTCATGCAGGATTACTACGAGGACTACTGCACTCTCCTTTTAGAAGAAAAACAAGACTGAAGCGTGGAAGTCTTGCGTGTATTTAGAATTATATTTACCAACCTGGCTTTACCCAGAAGCCCTAGCTGTAACTTCATTATTGCTGAGGCGACCCGGAGGCCATCTGGGTTGTGTTTTGTCTGAGGAGCAGGCTACAGCTAATCAAGCCACAGCAATTTCTCTACTCACGGCTCTAAAAACTTAAAAAGCAACATGTCTCCTTTGTTTAAGGCTCCAATCACTACTCCTTAAAACAGCACGCCTGCTGTGTTTAATACTCCAATCACGACTTTTAAGTTGGCCTACTAAAAAAAAACCATCTTGCCTTTGTTTTTGTATTCAAGGATTGTAGTATAATGCCACATTTTGTATGGTCCCATCACGCTGATTCACCTCCACTCACAACGGCTTCTAAACTTTTAAAACATGTCTACTTTGTTTAAAGCTATTATCACCACTGCAGAAACTTTAAAAACACAGCTACCTTGAGATTTTTGTCTTTCTAATGTGCAGTTTTGGGAGGGAGTTGTTCAAAATCATAAAAAAGGACATACATGGCTCAAGCGAGATTTACCATTTTTGATATATTAATCATAACTCTGTTTTCTGTGACGTGTTGTTTCAGTGCCACGTCAGGCGGTGAGAAACCTTCAGCTGAGCGATGAGACCACCCAGAGCTTAGAGGCATCATGGGAGCTGGAAGACCCCCATGTGGAGAGCTACAGGGTTTCCTACGCTGGCCTCAGGGGCGAGCACAAAGAGGAGTTGGTGAGTTGGAGAGACCGTGGATCCGAAATATTTTCAGATTTAAATTATTTTCAATTATTTTTTGATTGTTCTATCTTAAGAGTTATTTTTAGATTAAGCCCCTTTTGAGTGCCTATACTTTCCAAAGTGACACTGCTTTTAGTCCTTTGGTAAGAGGACATGTGTCAGCACACACACACACACACACACACACACACACACAAAGACCTCCCCTGTTCAGTTGTGGACATTGAAGCTGTGGAATAAACAATACTAGAGTTGTGGTCTGAGGAAGAGCCTCGTTATTTCACACCTCCAGCCTATTCAATAGCGCTGCAGTGGTCAGTGTCAGGGTCATCTGCTCCAATCAGAAAACTGATTACACTTTCAGTCCCGGTCCTCTCGGCCTTTCCTCCCTGATCCCTCTATCTGTGGTAAGAGCCCTTGAGCTCAATGCCACAGACTGACCCTGATGGCTGACACACACACACACACACACGCACACACACGCATGCATGCCCTCACGCTTTCTTTCTCATGCTCTCTAGCCTTCTTTCTATCTCTGCCTCGCGCCACTCTTTCTCTCCCTACCTCCCCTTACCTTATACCCTTTCTCTCTCTCTCTCTCTCTCTCTCCCCCCCCCCCCCCCCGTTTTAATTTTCCCCTATGGAGTCAGAGCAGTAGAAGATGGAGAGGCCAGGCCAAGCCAGAAGACATTCCATTATCTTTTCAGCAGCTATTTACCTCACTGGGAGGAGAGATGGTGGGATAGGAGAGAAAGAGCAAAAGAAACAGAGATAGGGGAAAAAGAAACAATGGCTAAACAAAATGAGAGAAAGGCATAAATCTGGTCCACCGGCTCACGGGTTGTTTCAGGTCGCCTCCTCTTCCTGGGAGAAAGTTTGGACATGTTTTCATGTCAGTCAGTCATTTAGCAGACGCTTTTATCCAAAGCGACTTACAATAAGTGCATTCAACATAGGTAGGCAAGAAAACTACTAGTCACCAGAAATCGTAAGTGCATTTCCTTCCTAAACAAGCAACTAAGAGCATAACTAGTGTTAAGGTAAGAGTGCAATAAGTTAGCAATATATCTTAAACAAATGAGACAAATAAGAGAATCAAATAAACAAGAGCTAAGACAAATAAGTGTATCAAATGAACAAGAGCCAATAAACAAGAGCTCAGACACATAATTGACGACAAATAGGCAAGGCTAAGAGGAAGGGTCAGGGTAGTGTTTCCTGAAGAGGTGGGTTTTCAGCCTGCGGATGTGGATGTGAGAGAGAGAGCATGTAATTGTGTATATTTCATATGGTGTTTGTGTTGTGGTTTTGTTTGAATACTGTTGTATTCAAGTCCAGAGTGCTGTTGAGAGTGTGTAGCTGCGCTTGTGTGTGTGTGTGTGTGTGTGTGTGTGTGTGTGTGTGTGTGTGTGTGTGTTGGCCAATGTCACTGGCAGGTGTTTCAGCACTTCAGCCAGAGTGGACAGCTCCACTAATCAGAAGTGTTGGCTCAGACAGCTTTACCTGGTAGGGGCCTCACCGCACACACACACACACACACACACACACACACACACACACACACACACTCATGCAAACAATTGCAGACACATAAAATCACACCCACACACAAAACAGGCTGACGTTTGGCTTTGGATCAGTGCTGTCAGGACAGAAAAGAAAGTTAAGCTTACCTCTGCTGTTCATGTTCAGAGCAGACACGTTGTTAAGAACAGACCAGAAGATCTTTCTTTTGTACATATCAAATATTCTTTTACTTTGGAAATCGGACAGTTCATGAAGAGATGATCAGGAGAAAGTTAAAACGTGTGTTTCTGTGTTGGTTTCCTGTCTGTTGTTAATACAGATTAAAGAGGTGAGATCAGGGTTATAACATCTACATCCATCATGTCTACGTCGTATCTGTTTGAACGTATTTGATAAACTTGCATTATTTACACCAGTAAAGAGTTTAAGAACTAATATGCAGATTCAAGAACAAAGCTCAACGCTCATTAATGAAACCCCTCTAGCTGTAATGGGTTTTCCTCACCTCTGTGCTGCCTCAACATTGGCCTCAACTGACTATATTGACTAAACAGAAGTGAGTAGAATTCCTGAACAGTTGTGGTTCACATCCCTTAAGGTATAGAGCATTTTGCAGCCTCGTTCTCTTTCACCAGATTAATCCTGGCTCAATCTTTCCCTCCAAATGCTCCTAAGCCAGCAGAGAAGAGCAGCAGATTCTGTATGAGCATGCACTGTGTTATATAGTGCATGTACCTGTGTGTGTGTGTGTGTGTGTGTGTGTGTGTGTGTGTGTGTGTGAGAGAGAGTGTGAGTGTGAGTGTGTTTCTGTTTGTCCCTTTGTGTCAGCAGCATAA